>PPNK03000039.1:0-72524 GCA_003708145.3 Phaffomyces orbus
AACACATGAATTAATGAATCATCGACTTCCATAAAATTATTAGCTGTATAACATTGGACAACCTTGCTTAGATGTGAGATATGATGGGACAATGAGTGAGCGATTGTAATGGGATTTATCTCCATCGCAGTTCTAAAGTTCATTGAGTTCAAGTAAAGAGTAAAGTTATCAGAATATTTTTGACACAAAAATGACACAGAAAATGACACAGAAAATGACACAAAAACTTCTCAGTAAACAGAAGTGGCGCCTTTACAGAAAGCTTAGAGGTTTGAAAACGAACGGAAAGCAATTTAAATTGAGTGTCTATTATGTGGATAAGAGTAGTTGGTTTAGTTCAATCAACCAAGGTAATGTTATTACTTTAACATACTCTTATTTACATTATAGATTAAAGTCTTCAAATGAGTTTATATAATTATTGTGTCTTTGATTGTAATACAAGTTAGTGAGAGAATTTAATAATAAAACTTATTAAAATCCTTTAACCATTGTTCTTTCTCGTCAATCACTCTGATCTTCTCTTGTTGAGTTTCATACAATCCATTTTGCCGTTGGTTTATTTTAAGAAGCTGAGACTTTTTGTGATGAATCTGCACATGGTAACGATTCTATCAACGTCTAGATATCTGTCTTGATTTCGGTATCAAATTATGTGGATAGTTCATTTATTGTTTCTTTGAACACTCCATCAGGTGCTATTTCCACTTGGGGATCTATTAGTTTCTCTTCATTTTCACAGGCTTTGAAAATAGCTAAAAAAGAGAACATCAGAATTAAGACCAAACTATAATGAACGAATCACAAAAGAAGTCAGATTCTTATTGGAAAATTGTGAACTGTGATCAATTAAAGATTTGTTAACGTTACTACCGGATTTTACCACAACTGATAGTTTAAAGTATGAAATATGTGAAGATTTAGAAAATTTTGGTACTTACAAATTTGTTGAACGAATTTAATTTGGTCAACCAACTTGTGTGCAATACTTAATCTCAACATTATATAAAGACTCAAACTGGCCAATGGAAACTCTGAACAAATGTCAACACTTTAATGTGACTGAGCCGTAGGAAGTTTGAGTATATTAATGAAAGATGATCAAGTATCAATTAGAAAAAAGAAAGAGTCGATCTAATTCAAAGAAGAAGTTATTATAAGATAAATAATTTCAGAATTATACCAAAATAAATAACAACAATAAAATCGGACCTGTTGATGCTATGAGAAATGGTAAAATTGTAGGACAAGAAGAAAAACAAAATATATTATCCCTTTCTGGAACGTTGTAACTTGTGCTTCTTCAACTTTTTCTTAGTCAATAGGTTCTTGTAGCATATGTAATTTAGTTCATGGTACAAAAATAGATGATATACTCAATATCACTGTTCACCAATCTCAAAACATTATTATTGAAGCAATTTTGCAAACCAATTATCTATATCTTGGACCAGTTTCATAGCTGACAGGAAATCAAACTTGTTAAATAATTTTCCATTTAAACATACATTTTTCACTTCAACAAAGTCCTACTTAGCTGAACATAGATAATCTGATTTCACTACCAACTTTTATATAAAAATCTTCTTCAATAAACTCAAAACATAAGAACCGAGCAAGGTTTTGAGTAGTAAATATTATAAAAGAAAAGATCTAAAAGATACATTTTTTTTTCTCTAAAGATGATTGTTAATTAAATTTGATCTATACACGCTTTAAACTCTAGCTCTGTTTATCTTGTATTTGTTACACCGTCTTTTTGGTTTTTGTTGTAACTGTTTTTCCAGGCATGACCTTGGAGGGTAAAAATCTATTTTTCTCTTAATTTATTGATATTTATATTCTATACAACTTATAAAACCTCTCTTTTTGCTCTTCACCATTTTTAACACTTCTTGTGTTGATATTATTCAACCTAACTTGTCTTTTGGGTGAGTTGCACACAATTCTTTTTTTTTTTTCTCTGAATTTACTTATATTTATATTCTATACAACTTAAAAAACCTTTCTTAGTGGCTTCTAATTACTCTAATTTAACCACTTCATGTTTCTTAATCTTTCTTTCAACTCAACTTTTTTTTTTTTTTCTCTGAATTTACTTATATTTATATTCTATACAACGTAAAAACCTTTCTTTGTGGCTCAACTTTCCCACTTCGACAATAAATTTGATAAATTTGGTATCTCACTTTTTTTTTTTTCTCTGAATTTACTTATATTTATATTCTATACAACGTAAAAACCTTTCTTAGTGGCTTCTAATTACTCTAATTTAACCACTCGACAATAAATTTGATAAATTTGGTATATACTTAGTGTTTTAAACCAGAAAGAAATTTCAGACATAAAAGACTTCATGGCCAAGTTGGTTAAGGCGTGCGACTGTTAATCGCAAGATCGGCAGTTCAATCCTGCCTGAGGTCGTTTACTTTTTTTCCTGCTCATCTCTTTCATATTTTTTTTTTACTTAAATATGAACAAAGTTACAGTTTATTTAACATCCATCAGTTCTGCCCTTTTTGTTTTATTTGAGATAATTTTCACCACACATCATTGTCAATCGTCAGTTTTTTCCGTTTAGTTTTGTTTTACAACCGTTCTTTCTTTGGCATCTATAGCATTATTCATGGGTTCAAAAACTATCAAGAAGAGAAATAGAAGCAAGAAAAAGCCGGAATCAGGAACTAGGAATGGATTTATTCCTAATGTAAACTCTAGCTCTTCACTGAGCTCTAACAGAAAGTTAAGTAAGTTAGAGAAAGTTCATAATTTAAGGCAGAAAAGTCTGTCAAGTTTAACTAATACTGATGCGCAACCAAAGAAGGTTGATAATATTAAAGACCTTGTTCCAACGACGAATCAGAAGGAAACAGCTATACAAGATATCAAAAAAGAGAGAATGAAAGATAAGAAGGATAGAAAGAAAACGAAACAAAAGAAATTAATGGAGGAACAAATTTCAAAACAATTGAATACTAAAATTCATTCAAATAATAGTTTAAAAACAAACGTTGTTGTCAAACAAGAGGACTCAACACTTAGGTCACATAGTCATGTATTTTTAGAACAACCACCAGAAAGTCTTGAAGAACCAATTGAACCAATTGAACCTGAAAACATATCGAATGTAACTAAAGGTGAAGATGAATTGGATAAAATGGATGATGATGAATACGGAATGGATGATTTGTTAAGTTATTTCATGGAAGAAGACCAATCTATAGAGCAGCCATCAACTAATGAATCAGTTAATGAACCAGTTGTCAAGGAGATTAGAATACTTGGATCATTTGATGACTTTATTGACAGTTATAAACCACGAGAAAATATCAAGATTGCTCTGTCAAATAAAGAATCAAGACAATTAACAGAAGAAGAAATTGAGTTACAAGTTGAAAAAATGAAGGCATTATATCCTGATAATAGTCCATTATTAAATTCTCCATTTCAAAAGATACTTGAAAGAGATGATTTTACAACAGAGGAAACAGAGAATGTGATTGTCACATCCAAACTCCGTCATATTGGTGCAGAAGGACTTGAAGTGGGACGTGACTTATTAGAATCTAGTTCAATTCAGAATACTACATTTTTGCCTCAATCTTATAAATTTACTTCACGTAAAGATACGACTGAAGATCTAGAAGATTTTGTGGTTGCTGATAAACGTAATAGTTCAAATTCTAAAAGATCTGTACATTTAAGATTTCATGGAAAATCATTTCCAAAATTTACACCAATGGACACATCAACTAGGTTTGATAAATATATTAAAGGACAATATCTTCATGGATTACGCCAAACCGAGAAATATGATAGCACTGGTACTTATAGAGTAATCAAAATCAAAAGAGATCCGTTGAGAGAAAATAGGAAAATAGTTAAAGAGGAGACAGAATTTCCAGTTAAAATCAAATGTGTTTATTGTGATGAAATTTTTGATTCTAAAGCTGATAAATACGTGGTACAGTCCCATTTAAGAGTTTTTCACGATTTATTCATGCCAATCCATCAAATGTACAGCTTATGATAAGAAAGAAAAAAAACATTTTTGACTTTAATTTTAATTCAGTTTATTTAGTCTTTTTTGATACTGTAATAATATAAAAACAATTTCTATATTTAATCTTGCTCAGCAATCGATATCAAACGTTGATCAATTTCATCAGGGGTTAATTTAAAGAATTTACCTTCAATTGCAACACCAACTTCAATGTCATTTTTTCTAAATTCAGTGTTCAAAGTGTTTGATAAGGTAATAATTGCAGATTCAACAACTTTTTCCCAACTCTCATTGATTATTTTATTTTTCTTATACTTCTTCTCCAATGCACTTGTTAATTCTTGTTGTTTTGGACCTGTTGCATTAGCTTTTGAACCAATATAATAACCAGCTGGATCACATTTATATAGAGAAGGTCCTAGTTCATCATCAAAAGAAGCAAATGTTAAAGCAACACCAAGGGGTCTCATATAAGCTCTTTGTGTATAGATTTGAGATAGGTTGGCCATTCTTTTAGATAGAGCTTCAACTGGGATGTCATAACCGTTTATATATTTAAATTCAGCAGCTTCAGATCTTGCTCTCACTGCTTGATTTCTAGCATCTGCAATGGATCCTGTGGCAACTAGACCAATCTTGTCAGTTATCTGGAAAATATATGAGACAGTATCTGGATCAAGTAATTTATCAGGAACTTTTTTTTGAGATATGATAACTGTTGAATCTTTACCAGTTAGACCTATAGCGTTTATGTTTGTGGCATTGATTGCTTTGAAGGCGTACTCTACTTGGTATAGACGACCTTCTGGGGAGAAGATGGTGATGTGTCTGTCAAAACCAGCAGCACCGGACATTGAGAAGAATTGTGTTGGTTCAGTGAGCTTTTAAAGTGTTTTTATTCAGTTTTTTTACTTTGAAAGTTGCCACTGGGAAGGTAAAATTCGCGGGTCTTTAATGGGATGAGGCAGGAAGGTGGATAAGTGCTTGATGGGAATTGGGGGGACAGCCACCTACGCTACTGAGTGATGCTGTGTGGCAGTCCATACTGTGAGTCTGAAATTGGGGGCTCGAAGAGTGGGAATCAATGGGTGGTTTTTCAAGCACTTCACTAGACAGAGCTTCTTATGTAATATAGCTGGGATGGTTATGTAATATAGCGATCACTCCGCCTAAACATCCTCTAAAAACTCAAATACTTTTAAAATTGTGCCAGAAAGCTCAATTAAATTGATTCAATCCACACACAAACATTACACAGCACACCAGCTTCACATGGTGTTCTTTCATAGTTGCTCCTCTTATTTCTACTGAACTCCTTGGTCTAAATCTCCCCCCATCAGTTTTCCTCTTCGCGAGTCCCAACAGAAAAATCAAAAAAAATACATATAATCTGAAAGATTCCAATGTATTCTCCTTCCAATTTCACCTCAATTCACCTCTTTTTCTTCCCTGTCATCTATTCATGTCTTCTACAGAAACACAGAATGATCCAAACGATCAAAAGAAAAAAAATGACGGATATGTTGAGCCTTCTATCTGGGTCAAATTGGGATTTGATTTGATTCTATTTATCTTATCGCTGGTCTTTGATGGGTTCTTCAGAGAGATCAGACCAAGAGGTGCATTTAGAATCCCAAAGAAAGGTGCTGTCATCTTTGTTGCTGCTCCTCATGCTAATCAATTTGTTGATCCAGGGATTTTATTAAATCAAGTTAAAAAGGAAGCAAATAGAAGAGTTAGCTTTTTAATTGCTGAAAAATCAATGAGTGTCCCAGGTATTGGTCAAATGGCTAAACTAGCAATGTCAATTCCTGTTAAAAGAGCTCAAGATTATTTAAAAACTTCATCTGGTAAAATTCAATTAGATGAAAATAATCATTTAAAAGTCATTGGATTTGGTACAAAATTCACAACTGAAGCTATGCCAAAGGGTTTAATCGGTGTTAAGGAAGGAAGTGTTGAAATATATAAGATCATCAATGATGAAGAATTAATTTTGAAAAGAGAATTTAAAAAAGCAGCTCAAGATTCTTTAAAAGAACCAAAATGTTATAAACTAGCTGATAAAATTGATCAACATGAAGTTTATGAAAAAGTTTTCCAACATTTAGGTCATGGACAATCAATTGGTATTTTCCCAGAAGGTGGTTCTCATGATAGAACTGATTTATTACCATTGAAAAGTGGTGTTGCTATTATGGCATTAGGTGCGATGCATCATAATCCTGGTTGTGATGTTAAAATAGTTCCATGTGGTATGAATTACTTCCATCCTCATAAATTTAGATCAAGAGCAGTTGTTGAATTTGGTCATCCAATTGAAATTTCAAAAGAATTGATTGAAATGTATTCAAATCCATCAACTCAAAAAGAAGCAATTTCAAAATTATTGTCAACTATTGAACAAGGTTTAAGAGCAGTCACTGTGACTTGTCCAGATTATGAAACATTGATGGTTGTTCAAGCTGTTAGAAGAATGTATACATCTGGTAAACCATTACCAATCCCATTAATCGTTGAAATTAATAGAAGATTAGTTATAGGTTATCAACATTTCAAAAATGATGAAAGAATTAAAAATTTGAAGAAGAAAATTTTAAATTATAATCAACAATTGAAAGATTTACATTTACCTGATCATGAAGTTGATAACGCTCAAGTTAATCATTTGAAAAGTTTCACTATTTTAATTCAAAGATCAATTAAAATTTTCTTATTGTCTATATTATCATTACCTGGTGTTTTATTGTTCACTCCAGTTTTCGTTGTTGGTAAATGGTATTCATCTAAAAAAGCGAAAGCTGCATTGGCTTCTTCAATGGTTAAGATCAAAGCTAATGATGTTGTTGCAACTTGGAAGATTTTAATAGGTATGGGTCTTGCTCCATTATTATACAGTTTCTATTCGATTTTAGGATTATATTATTTCAGAGATTCTTCATTCAATAAATTCATATTATTTTGGTTGATTTATATCAGTGGTGCAACAGTGACTTATGCTGCTTTAGTTTGTGGTGATACTGGGTATGATATTTTCAAATCAATTAGACCAATTTATCTGTCATTAATCTCACCTAAAATATTACTTGACTTGAAAAAAGAGAGAAAAGAATTAACTGAAGAAATCATCAATGTTATTAATGAATTAGGACCTGAATTATTCCCTGATTTCAATAATTTAACTGTTGAAAATTTCGATGAAGAAAAAGAAGATTTGAAGACTCAAGAATTGAAAAATAGAAGACGTGAAAGAAAAGAATTGAAAAGACAACAATTGAGAAAAGAAGCAATGAATAAGGATTACGAACATGATTTAACTTCATCTTCTGAATCTGAAGCAATAAGTAACTGTTCGATCTTTGCTGATTCTGATAACGAAAGTGATAGTTCTGAAACTTCATTAGAATCAATGGATTACAAAGATGATAACAGTCATCATGCAACAGGTGTTAAGAACAGAATCATGGATGCATTAAGAGAAAGAAGATCAGTTGTAAATGAGGAGGAATAGTATGTATCCTCGCCATTTGATCATTTATTTCATATCAATACGTATTGCGTGTTTTTTTAGTTTTTTTTTTTTGGTTTAACACATAACATAATTTTTAATAATGATAATAATAATCTACATTATTGTAAGTTTGATAATAGGTTGATTATCTAGCCTATACGTATAATACATTTTAACTTTTGGAATAGAAAAATAAGCAGAAAAGAGATCACTTCTTGAATTTAAGGAAAATAAATAAAAAAAACACACTTTTTTTTTCAACCTCATTGGGTATAAATAATGACATGAAAGCAAATAAAAAAAACGACACACTGGAAATGTTTTTTCCATAGTTGATAATTATCAGAATGAACTCCATGTCCAATCGGCAGGAACTGTCCCTGTACCTGAATTATCTACTACTGATTGTTTTCTTTCATTATCATTCGAATTTTTCTTAAATCCATTGATTTCAATTCCACCAAACTTGGATTTTAAAAAAATTTTATAATCTTTATAACAACCATCACAAACTTTACATAAGATACCAGAACCAGCAATTGTGAATTCTGCATCATTTCCTAGTTTTAAGAAATTTGAAGTATGTTCAGCACAAAAAATATCTCCACAATGACGACAATGATGTCTTCTTTCGAAAAATGTGAAATTTTTATCACATTCAGCACATGAATTTCTACTAGGATCACGTCTCCAATGTGCTCTAGTTGGTGAACTTTTATTCCCGTTTGAATCAAATGCTAATTTCCAATGTGAAGTTTGAGATCTGATTGAATTAGCAGCATCAGTTATCAAACTTTTAGACTTTCTAGAATTTTGTTCGTTAATATGTTTTAAATCTTCTGGTTTTAAATTGGTGTTTGATTGTCTTAATACTGCAGGTATGTACATGGGTCTTTTTGGATCGTTTATCGTTTGTAAACTTTCTTGATCGAATTGTTTCTTGATTGGTGATGAAGCTCTTGAAACTATTGAATTGGATCTGTGTTCAGTTTGATTTTGTGGAGAATTCACTTGATTAGATAGTTGAGAATTTGCACGACTCATTGGGTGATTGTTTGGTGGTTTTAGTTGTTGTGATACGGGTATTTGTGGGATGGTTGGTAGATTTTGAGATGATGTTGTATTTGATAGTAATTTTGGTTGTTCATCTCGTTGTTTTGATGCTAATGATTGGTTGGATAAAGGTTTTCTTGCTAATGATGAAGGAGTGGATGATGAATGATTTAAGAATGAGGCACTATTAGTTCTTCCTGTTGATAGATTAAACCTTGTCAGTTCAGGTGATAGAGAAGCGGAAGTATTGTTGATGATATTATTCGATAAGCTTCTATTCAAGGTTCCATTGATTAGATTATCAATTGTATGTGGTTGTTCGTTACTTTCCACACTATGACTGTTATCTGTATGCTTCATCTTCAAGTCAACTTCAGCTGGTACAAATCTTGAAAGAGAAGATAATCTTTTTAAAGCATCATCTGTTAGTTTTTTCTGTTCGTCTTGAGCTAATTCGTTCTCAGTGTCAATTTCAATAGCTCTATTATCATTATCATTAGTAGTTTCATTATTCTCATTATTACTGTTGTTGTTGTTTTCTTGTTCCTTATTAAATGGTAGTCTTTGTCCTATTTCAAAAGAAGCTCTTCTCGTTGTGGAAGCTGCGATTGCAGGAGCTTGAATATGTGTTTTGGTGTGAATAAATCTAGGTTGCGAATGTTGAGAAGGTGGAGGCACAAAGGGTTTCTTATTTTGTAAACTTTGATTGACTAAAGATCTTAAAGAAACACTTGACAGAACAGATTGAACCGATTGTGTTCTTGATTTTGGTATGACTTTTTTTTCAAACTGAATAGGAATATCTTGATCAACAAACACTTCATCTGACGAGTTTCTTGAATTAGATGAGTTTTCTCCCCGATAGACTTCTTGTTCGAATCTGACAGTGCCATTGGTGTTATTATTGTTTCTATCATTATCCATATTGATAAGGTCGTCATTATGTTGGTTCTGTTGAAGATGAGGTCCGAGTTGCGGGACAATAGAGCTATCTTCATTATGGTCAGAGATAGCAGTCTGAGTCATTCCATTGACCGATGAGGCCTTCTCGGCCACATGAGTCTCTTCCGTCATTAATATCTCACAGCTCTTTAACAGCACACTTTTTCACTTGAATTTGAATAGAAATAAATATTTCACTTTTTGATCAAAGTTGTGTCAACATTTAAATTTTATTGGACAAAATCAACACTAAAAATATTACATAAGAAACACGTAAGCAACTTTCAACTTTCAACTTTCAACTTTTCGAAACTGGACAAGTGTCAACGCAAAGAATAAATTTCAGTTCTTGAAAGTGTCCAGTCAACGCAACGCTCAAGAGACAATCTCAATGTCTGCCTTTCTACTCTCAGAATCCACTCTGGATAAAGTGAGACTCGTCCTAAAAGGTGTCATCTTGATTTGTATTGCAGGTGCTGCTATATCTTCACGTCTGTTCTCAGTTATTAGATTTGAAAGTATCATTCATGAGTTTGATCCATGGTTCAATTTTAGAGCCACCAAATATTTAGTCACCCACAGTTATTATGAGTTCTTGAACTGGTTCGATGATAGAACTTGGTATCCATTAGGCAGAGTTACCGGTGGTACTTTATATCCAGGTTTAATGGTCACATCAGGTACAATTTGGCACGGTTTAAGAAAAATTGGTTTACCTGTTGATATAAGAAACATTTGTGTTTTGTTAGCTCCTGCCTTTTCGGGTCTTACTGCTTATTTCACTTATCTATTCACTAAGGAAATCAAAGACTCCTCTGCTGGTTTATTAGCTGCTGGTTTTATGGGTATTGCTCCTGGTTATATTTCAAGATCCGTTGCAGGTTCTTATGATAATGAAGCCATCGCAATCACTCTATTAATGGCATCTTTCTATTTCTGGATTAAAGCCTCCAAGCAAGGTTCTGTTTTCTGGGCTTCATGGGCTGCAATTTCATATTTCTATATGGTTTCAGCTTGGGGTGGTTATGTTTTCATTACAAATTTAATTCCATTACACGTATTTGTTTTGATTTTAATGGGTCGTTATGATCATAAATTATATACTTCATATTCCACATGGTATGCAATTGGTACTTTAGCTTCAATGCAAATTCCATTTGTTGGATTTTTACCAATTCGTTCAAATGATCATATGGCTGCATTAGGTGTCTTTGGTTTAGTTCAAATTGTTGCTTTTGGTGAATACATCAGATCTCAAGTTCCTTCAAAACAATTCAAATCGGTTCTAGCTGTTTCTGTTGTTTTGATTATTGGTTTAGGTATTACCGGTTTAGTTGGTTTAACTTATGCTGGTTTAATTGCACCATGGACTGGTCGTTTCTATTCTTTATGGGATACAAATTACGCAAAAATTCATATTCCAATCATTGCATCAGTTTCAGAACATCAACCTACCGCTTGGCCTGCATTTTTCTTTGATACTCAATTTTTAATTTGGTTATTCCCAGCTGGTGTTTATTTGTTATTTCAACAATTGGAAAATGAGCATGTTTTCGTTATTACATATTCCGTCTTATGTTCATATTTTGCAGGTGTTATGGTTCGTCTAATGTTGACATTAACTCCAATTATTTGTGTTTGTGCTGCTATTTCAGTTTCTAAATTATTTGATGTTTATTTGGATTTTTCAGAATTTTTACAATCTGAAATAATCGAAGAATCAAAAGATGGTAAAATTAAAGCTACTCAAAAACCAATCTCAATTTCCAGTTTGATTTCGAAGTTTGCAGTCTTATTAAGTTTTGGTTTCTATTTATTCTTGTTTGTTTATCATTGTACTTGGGTCACTTCAAATGCTTATTCATCACCATCAGTTGTCTTAGCCTCTAAAAACCCAGATGGTTCCCAAAATCTGATTGATGATTACAGAGAGGCTTACTACTGGTTACGTATGAATACTCCTGAAGATGCTAAAATTTTAGCATGGTGGGATTATGGTTATCAAATCGGTGGTATGGCAGATCGTACTACATTAGTTGATAATAATACATGGAATAATACACATATAGCCACTGTTGGTAAAGCATTAGCATCATCTGAAGATGTTTCATATGAAATTTTGAAACAACATGACGTTGATTATATTTTAGTTATATTTGGTGGATTAATGGGGTATTCTGGTGATGATTTAAATAAATTTTTATGGATGATTAGAATTGCTGAAGGTATTTGGCCTGATGAGATCAAAGAAAGAAATTATTTCACAGAAAAAGGTGAATATAGAGTTGATGAACATGCCACAGAGACGATGAAGAATTCATTATTATATAAATTATCATACTATGGTTTCACAGATTTATTCCCTGGTAACGTTGGTCAAGATAGAGTTCGTAATCAAAGAATTTCTGAACAAATTGATTTAAACATCGTGGAAGAAGCATTCACTTCAGAGAATTGGTTAGTCAGAATATATAAAGTTAAAGATCTTGATAACGTTGGAAGAGATTTAAAAGATGCTTCACAATTTGATAGAGATACAACAAATGGTATTAAAAAAAGAATACAAAAACGTCCAGAATTAGAGATTCGTGAATAATTGGTTTGTGTATATTATTTAAAAGATTGTTGTCATAGAAAGAGAATTTGTAGTAGTGAGTGGGTTAATTCCTGGTTAACATAATCAGGTATTGAACACATATGTTTTCAGCATTAACATTAAATATATCAACCTTCAATTTTCAACTATTTACTACTGAAATTTTGACTATTGACTGGTTACGAGTTACAAGTCATGACACCTATGAGAATTATGTATATTTTGTATCACAACATTTTTCGGTTTTTCGGTTTTGTTTACAGTTTAGCATCTAACCAAAATTATCAACACTTTTACGACAAGAACTACCATGACTTCAGTACAAGAGGTCCCTATTGAAAACTCAGTAGTGATCAATAATAATCATTTAGACGTTCCAGCATCAAATTCAAGTAATGATTTAAATGATATCAGTAAAGACATTGAATTACATCGACATACAAGTCAAGAAGATCAAAGTGAGCCAGAAACTATTGAAGAACAACAGAATGGCACTAAAGATTCTCAAGAGCTTCAGAACGAAGAAAATAATTCAGATGATGACTTTGGTGCATTCTCTGACGCATCATTTGACGATTTTGAAGAACCACAAGAATCACAATCAATAGAACAAACTGTTGAACCTCAATCACAACCCACCATGGACTACTCGTATTTAAAACTCCCACAATCTACATTTTCCAACCCATTAGAGCTTCATGATAAATTAGAAGAATTAGTGAACCTAACGTTTCCATCCACGATCCAAGATGTTGAAACGATTAAAACTGAAAAATCATCATCATTATTGAATGTAAGATCAGAGCAATTACTCGAAAGGTTAACATCAATGATTTATTTAAAACCATACAATTGGCAAAAATCATCCTTGAGAAAGCAACTTCTTGTGACATTAGGGATCAATGAATCACAAACAACCAAACCAAATAATCACAGAATTAACTCTTTTGATCTTGGTCAATACGTTATTAAACCATTATCTGAACTAAACATTCCTGATGATCAGAGAGTTAAATTGATGGAGGAAACAGATGGTGTTCTTGATCAATACACTTCAAATTTAGAAAACGATGATGAATTAGTTGAGTTGAATGAAGATGAATTGAAGATTATTTGTGAAAGATATGTAAAAGAAATACAAAAAATTGAAGATTTATTAAGTGTTTGGAATGGAGAAGAGTTGAGATTAAAAGAAGATAAAGAAACTTATGAAGGTGTTGTTGAAAATTTAATCGATCATACCCAAAGAATAAGAAGACATGAAACACTTAAATCATTACAGAAGGAAAAAGTTAAATCAAAAGGTATAACTTCGATATTTAGAAAGAAGAAAAAATAGAAAAAAATCGTTATGCATTGGATTCCAAACACGTAGACTCTTAAGAAGAAAAAAACACACATCAAAGAACTCATTTTAACAATCACATAAATTAATTATAGAACAATTCATAACAACATTTAAAAAAAATTAAATCATAACCATTAAACACATGATTTCAATTACCAAACCCATACATATTTGAAGAGGGAGTATCACCATTACCAGTATCAGAGTTTTGTTGTTGTAAAGGCGAATTATCATCAATATAAGTGTTTAAAGCAGATATATTTTGTAAAGAAATTGAATTTGTAAAACTTTGAAAATCAAATTCAGGTAAACTTAAATTAAATTCATTAGGGTTAAAATGTTCAGTATTACTAGTTTCTGAATGTGAATCATTTGAATCTTTACTTGTGTTGGTATTTGATGGAAATAATTGTGATGGATCAAATCCAACGTTACTTGATGGTAATGTGTTGGTAAACAAATACAATGACGGAAATTCGAGATTTTCATTTTGTAGTTGTTGTGATGGGAATTTATCAATACCTTTACCATCGATTGGGATATTGGATTGTGAAACTTGTGAGATTTGTGGTATATGAGATTGTAAAGGTAATGGAGTTGGAATTTGACCTGGTGTTAAACCAAAGTTTTGTCCCATTTGAGAGCCTGGAGTTGGTGTATCTTGTGGATATTGGATGAATTGTGGAGTTGACGCAATTGATGAAGCTGGTGGTGCCATATGTGCTGTCGTTTGATTTTGATTCATCTGTTGTGGGATATGGAATTGAGGTGATTGAATATCATGTTGCATTTGTTGTTGATGTTGCGATTGAGGGACAGGGGAGTCCGCATTTGGTATTGGAGTTTGAACTCTTGTTTCAGGTTGAGATTTATCAGTTCTTACTAGACTTGCAGTGAATCTTTCTCTTGCTTTTTTATCACTCGCAATCTTATGCATTGAATATCGAATTAGAGTGGCGATTAAATAATTATTACCAATTTCTTTTAAAGCTTCATAACAAATGTTATAACCAGTTTTAGCTGATTTTGCAATCGCAACATTGGTGGAATCCATATGACAAATGAAAGTTAATGAGGCAGTGAAAAAAATTGAAATTGCTAAAGCATGACAATATCTGATATCTTTTGATTTTATCAATTTAGAAGCAATATCAGCAATGATTCTAGAAGCTCTGAAAACGATACCTTCAGATGGATATTGTTTACCATTGATCATTGGAGCTCTTGCCATATTAGATCTATGAACTAAACAAACAACAGCATAATAATTAAGATTTAAGATATTAACAGATAATGTATTATGATGATGAGGTGAATATTGTAAAGCTGGTGGTAATGCATTTCTCCAAGAACTCATAATCATATCACAGTGGTTTATAGCTAAATTATCTCTATGTCTTGATTTTTCAGCAGAAACACTATATTGTTCTTGTAAAACAATTGACATTATTTCAGCTAGTCTAATCATTTGAATAAAAGCTTCAGCATCAATTCTTGATACATCGGATGGTAAATCTTCAATACTTAACATTGGAACATCACAATCTTCTAATTGGATCATTTTAGGTCTACCAAACCCGACTGAAGCAGAAACGTCTTTAACGTACAGTTGCCACCATAGGATTCTTGAAATTCTAATTTTATCAGGAGTTAAAACAGAAGCTTCTATATTTCTATGAAATCCATAACCTTGAGCAACACAAGTTGCAACTCTAATCCAATAAAATGAATTTCCTAAAATATCATCAATACCCTCCCAAAATCTAGAAAATAATAATAACGACTGAACAACAGAAATTGGATCATTTTCATAATTGGCATCATATAAAGATTTTGCTCTTTGATAAAAAGTACAACTTGCTAAATAATTAGAACCATTAGAATCAAAAATTAATGGATTTGTAGTGACTCTTGATGCAGCTAATAAAATTGATTGCAATAATAATAGTGAAACAGTATCATTTTCATATTCTTTCATAAATGTTTCTTTATCAATAGTTGGTTCAACTGGATAGATTCGTTCAAAAAATGTATTAATTAGGTCATCACATAATGATTTTTCAGGTAAATGGAAAGCACCTCTTAATCTTAAAATTTCCATCTGAACAGTATCTAAACTAGTTCTTGTTGTGCTTATTGTATCTTGCAAAGATGGTGGAACCCAACTATCCATTGATAGATGAGAATTAGTTTTATTGTGGTCAGATAGTAATGCAACAGAAGAAGCAGAACCAATAAATGATATTGAATTTGAATTCCTTTTGAATAAATTGTGTGTATCAATTTTAGCAGTTCTTGCGGAGATGGCAGCCAATGGTTCTAGTTTCTTTTTAGCAGGAGTATTTGTATTCGCATTTGTGTTTGAGTATGTTAGAACCTGTTTTGCCTCTGTTGTTATTTTATTGTCTGTCGTGAGTTTCTTCTTTTTGGCATTTTTACGTTCTTTTGGTTCAGGGAACTTACATTCAGAGCCAAACGTTAAACAATTGGTGCAAGGTATATGAATGGTAGCATCACACCTCACTTTTCTACTATGACAAACTTCACAAGCTCTTGATGATCTATTTCTTTTAAATCTAACTGAATATTTCTTATCAGAAGATGGTTTTTCGACACCAGGTTCTTCTTTTTTCATTTTGACAACGTCCGTCATGTGTGCACTCCCAAGGTAAGCTGTGATGATAATACTGAGAGAGCTCTGTATTGTAAAATAGCAATAATATGTTGATGATTAAATATCAAATGGTTTATTGGTAAATAGTAAACAAAATGTTTACTTTTTTTGCTTTCAGTGGGGATAGCCTGCTGTTGCACAAACCAATTACAGAGCGAGTCTAGAGGCTATTATGGATGAAGATTACTGATATTAACCATGGATTTAGTGTTGTTTTGTGGTAGAGGCTGAGTAGTTCCTAGTTATTGACTGGCTATTGACCGTTGATGTCTTTATTGTGGCTCAATTTACTCTGTTTGATCTTTTTTCAAGTTTCCAAAAAGCTCTCGTATAGCTTAGAAGAGTAGAACGAGATGAGGTGAAATAGAGGACTGGATATACAGAAACTATATAGTGAGAATCACTCGTTATTGCGATACTTCAATTTATGACTGCTCCTGGAGCAACAATATATACCATTGATTCAATGTCAACAATCAATATACTAGTTTCAGATAAATTGTAAAGACTCTTTAAACGAAGTGTATTAAGTTGTAACATGTAAGTAGTAATCCAACTAGTAATCCAACTATAACGCTGCGATGAACCACGGTCTAATATATTCGATATAGAAAATTCTTTTAAACGAAGTGCATACTTATAGTACTTAGTACTTAATTCACTCATGGCAATATCTTTCTAGATATTTGTGGGAACACAGTCAGTTGTAACTCTAGTTTCGACAACACAGATAATCAATGAGAAAAGTCTCCACTATTAGTAATATAGCACTAAAATGGAGATCTATAGATATTTATACATCAAAAGAATGGGAGCCAGAGCCACTTTGCAATTCATTTCTAGGTGAATTTATTGTGCCTGCCAACTTCCAAGTTCCAAGTACTTCAAAAGGAAAAAATAAAGTTCAGGGTCCCTAAAGGAGATATAAATAGTTCTTCAAAGCTCATCTCAATACTTATTGGAATTGCGGTACATATAGCCATTGCTGTTGTAAGTCTCTTGCTACATATTGTGTACAATGTCCATAGCACATAGTACATACACTGTTTTACTTGTCGATATCCTATATATTTCGCTGATCTGTTTTGCTAACCCGATTGTAAACTGTAAACTATGTAGTATCATCGCCTCAATTAGTACAGTCATGTATGTACTATTAAGTTACTAAGTTACTAGTCAATCTACTAAGTACTTACTACTAACTGCTAACTGCTAACTACTAACTACTAACTAACTAACTACTAATTACTAATCAATATTGTATTTACTGTATTTGATATTCTTTTCTCGGAACAAAAACTGAAAAAGATACACATATCCGAGAGCCGAATTCCGACACACTGAAATTTTCTTTCTTTTTGCTGGATTTCTAAATTCTTAGTACTAAATCTCGGGTGTCGGAACCTCGGGTAGAAACGATCTCTGTTTTTGTTTTCATAAACGAGAGACTTAATTCTTACATATCAATACATGATGATTTCATGAAGGTGTACTTATATATAAGATGAATTTCTCCTATAGGTTTTTCTCTCCTGTCAATTCTACTTTCTTCCAATTCTTCAATCATGTCTTCTTCAGAAATTGATAAAATAACTGGTGACACTTCAGATGTCGACAGTACTCAAAGTTATAAAGGTTTTGAAGATCCAACTGTTCAGTCAAACATTTTGAACTTAGCAAGACAAATAACTCAACAATCTCATTTGTCTTTCCCAGAAGAAAATAATGATGATGTTGATCACAACGATGCTCTATCAAGAGTGTCTACAATTGCCCCAGGTATTAGTCCTTTAGATGGTATTCATGATCCAAGATTAGATCCAAACAGTGGGGAATTTAGTTCAAGATATTGGATCAAAAATTTAAGAGCTTTGTTAGATAAAGATCCAGATTATTATAAATCTTATTCTGTCGGTATCACATATAAAAATTTAAGAGCTTATGGTAAAGCAACAGATGCAGACTATCAATCAACAATTATCAATTTACCATTTAAGATCATCTCCAGATATCTTTCTGATACTATCAGTTCTAAAGAAAGAAAAGAAGCTCAAAATTTTGATATTTTAAAGCCAATGGATGCTTTAATCAAACCAGGTGAAGTCGTTGTTGTTCTAGGTAGACCAGGTGCAGGTTGTTCAACATTGTTGAAAACAATCGCTTCAAATACTCATGGTTACCATGTTTCTGATGACTCAATCATCTCTTATCAAGGTTTAGATCCTTATACCATAAAAAAACATTATAGAGGTGAAGTTGTTTATAATGCAGAATCAGATATTCATTTCCCACATTTAACAGTTTGGCAAACATTATCTTTAGCTGCAAAATTCAGAACTCCACAAAATAGAATTAAGGGGGTCTCAAGAGAAGAATACGCTAATGCGTTAACTGAAGTTTATATGGCCACTTATGGTTTATCTCATACTAAAAACACTAAAGTTGGTAATGAATTAGTTAGAGGTGTTTCAGGTGGTGAAAGAAAAAGAGTTTCAATTGCTGAAGTTTCTTTATCTGGTGCTAAATTACAATGTTGGGATAATGCCACCAGAGGTTTAGATGCTGCTACTGCATTAGAATTCATTAGAGCCTTAAGAACTCAAGCAGATGTTTTAGATACCACAGCTTTAATTGCTATCTATCAATGTTCTCAAGATGCTTATGATTTATTCGATAAAGTTTCTGTTTTATACGAAGGTCATCAAATTTATTTTGGTAGAGGTGATAAAGCAAAAGAATTTTTCGAAAGAATGGGTTATGAATGTCCACCAAGACAAACAACTGCCGATTTCTTAACTTCTGTTACATCTCCAACAGAAAGAATTGCTGCTAAAGGCTTTGAAAATAAAGTTCCTAAAACACCACAAGAATTTGAACAATATTGGAAATCTTCACCAGAATACAAACAATTAATCGAGGATATTGATGCTAATTTGAAACAAAACAATGCTGAACATGCTGCTCATCATATGGCTGCTGCTCACAATGCTAAACAATCAAAACGTATGAGACGTGCCTCTCCATACACGGTTTCTTATGCTATGCAAACAAAATACTTATTGAAACGTGAATATCAAAGAATTTGGAATAATCTTGGTTTTAATTTATTCCAAACATTAGCTAATTCATTCATGGCTTTAGTCTTATCATCAATTTTTTATAACTTACCTCAAACTACCGGTTCTTTTAGATACAGAGGTTCAGCAATGTTTTTTGCTGTTTTATTCAATGGGTTTTCTTCATTCTTAGAAATCATGTCCTTATTTGAAGCAAGACCAATCACAGAAAAACATAAACAATATTCTTTATACCATCCATCTGCAGCACAATTAGCTTCAATCTTCTCCCAAATTCCTTTCAAGATCTTCACTTGTATTGCATTCAATTTAGTCTACTATTTCATGGTTCATTTCAGAAGAACTCCAGGTCATTTCTTCTTTTATATGTTGGTTAACCTAACTGCAACATTTTCTATGTCACATTTATTTAGATTGGTTGGTTCTGCTACAAACTCGTTACCTGAAGCTTTAGTTCCTGCTCATATCATGTTATTAGCCTTGATTGTCTTTGTTGGTTTCACTATTCCTGTTAACTATATGTTAGGTTGGTGTAGATGGATCAATTATCTTAATCCATTAGCATATGCATTTGAATCTACAATGATTAATGAATTTGCAGGTTTAGAATTCGAGTGTTCTGATTTCATTCCATCGAGTCCTTTCACTAGCAATGTCACAGGTTCTGGGTTTGTTTGTAATGCTGTTTCAGCTGTTCCTGGTGAAACTTTTGTTTCAGGTACTGCTTATTTAAGTTCTGCTTATTCTTATGATCCATCTCATAAATGGAGAGGTTGGGGCATCACTTTATCTTTTGCTATTGGATTCTTGATTATTTATTTAGTTCTTGCTGAATTCAATGAATCTGCTAAACAGAAAGGTGAAGTCTTATTGTTCCAACAAGCTACATTAAGAAAGTTAAAGAAACAAAACAAATCAATCAAGAATGATCTAGAATCTGGAGCATCTTCCAAAAATGAGAAAATTACAAACATGGATGATGATGAGGAAACTGAAAACAGTGATGCTAATAACAACATCTTGCAAGCTGGTAAAGATATTTTCCATTGGAGAGATGTTCATTACACCGTCAAAATCAAAAAAGAAGATCGTGAAATCTTAGGAGGTGTTGATGGTTGGGTTAAACCAGGTACTTTAACTGCTTTAATGGGAGCTTCAGGTGCTGGTAAAACAACATTGTTGGATGTCTTAGCTAATCGTGTTACTATGGGTGTTGTTACTGGTAATATGTTCGTTAATGGAAATTTAAGGGATGAATCATTCCAACGTTCCACTGGTTATGTTCAACAACAAGATTTACATCTAGAAACTGCAACAGTTCGTGAAGCTTTAGCATTCTCTGCTTATTTAAGACAACCAATCAGTGTTTCTAAAGAAGAGAAAGATGCCTATGTTGAAGAAGTCATCAAGATTTTAGATATGCAAAAATACGCTGACGCTGTTGTTGGTGTTGCTGGTGAAGGTTTAAACGTTGAACAAAGAAAAAGATTAACAATTGGTGTTGAATTGGCTGCTAAACCAAAATTATTACTATTCTTGGATGAACCTACATCTGGTTTAGATTCTCAAACTGCTTGGTCTATCTGTCAATTGATGAGAAAATTAGCAAATCATGGTCAAGCTATCTTATGTACCATTCATCAACCTTCAGCCATTTTAATGAAAGAATTTGATAGATTATTATTTTTAGCTCGTGGTGGTAAAACTATCTATTTTGGTGATTTAGGTGACAATTGCCAAACATTGATTGATTATTTTGAATCTAATGGTGCTCCAAAATGTCCACCTCAAGCTAATCCTGCTGAATGGATGTTACATGTTATTGGTGCTGCTCCTGGTTCTCATGCAAATCAAGATTATCATGAAGTTTGGTTGAAATCTAAAGAACGTCAAGAAGTTTTAAATGAATTAGATGATATGGAACATAGATTGGCACAAATTCCAAGAGATCAAAATCCAAGTGAACTTAAAGAATTTGCTACACCAACTTATTATCAATATAAAATTGTTACACAAAGAGTTTTCCAACAATATTGGAGAACTCCTGTTTTCATTTGGTCTAAAATCTTTTTAGCTATTTCCTCAGCAATATTCTTAGGGTTCTCATTCTTCAAAAGTACAACATCGATGCAAGGTATTCAAAATCAGATGTTTGGTTTGTTCATGTATTTAGCAATTTTCAATCCTTTATTACAACAAGTCTTACCACAGTTTGTTAAATCTAGAGATTTATATGAAACTAGAGAACGTCCTTCAAAGACATTTTCATGGTTTGTTTTCATTACTTCACAAATAACAGCAGAAATTCCATATAATATCTTAGTTGGTACATTAGCATTTTTCTGTTATTACTATCCTGCTGGTTTTTACAATAACGCTGTTCCAACCGATCAAGTTAATCAAAGAGGTGCTTATGCTTGGTTCTTCAACATCTTATTCTACATTTACATTGGTTCAATGGCACATCTTGTCATGGCTCCATTAGATTTAGCTGATGCTGCTGGTAATCTTGCTTCATTATTATACGTCATGGCATTAACCTTCTGTGGTGTTTTAGTTTCCAAAGATGCATTACCTGGTTTTTGGATCTTTATGTACAGGGTTTCACCATTCACTTATTTCATTGATGGGTTCTTATCAAATGCAATTGGTAACACTAAGATTGTTTGTGCTGCTAATGAATTTACTACTTTAGTTCCACCAGATGGACAAACTTGTGCAGAATACATGGGTTCTTATATAAGTACAATGGGTACTGGTTATTTATTAGAACCTCAATCAACAACAGAATGTCAATTCTGTTCAGTTTCTACAACTGATGATTTTTTAACTTTATTAGGGTTGAATTATGGGTTAAGATGGAGAAATGTTGGGATCTTTATTGCTTTCATTATCATTAATCTCATCGGTGCTGTCTTCTTTTATTGGTTGGCTAGAGTTCCTAAGAAATCATCAAGAGTTAAGAAAGAATCACAATAGATTTTATAGACTCTCCCTGTGATACCATTTTCTTTTTTAATATTTACTCTTTGGAAGGATCAATAATGATATTGATCTTATAATATAATACAGTTTTGAGAAATTAATATTGTAGTTACATCTTATATTCTCTAACTATGTTAATAGTGTCTATGACGTATTATCTATCAACTATTGACTATTAACTATTAACTATTAACTATTAACTATTAACTATTAACTATAATGATGACATAATTTACTTTGACATAAAATACCATCTCTTATTTATTGCACCCTTTCAAAAGCTCTTAAAATAGAATATCAACTCATAGAAAATGTCAGGGAGTAACTCAGATGCAATTACAATCACATTGATTGATCTACCACAAGACGTTATAGATCAAATAGTTACCAAACTGGGCAAATCAGATGTATTAAACTTATCCTTATCGAATCATAAATTCCAAACCGTTATAAATACTTCACCGACAATTCAAGCACATATATTCCAATTAAATTACCATGATTCATTAAAATCATACACATGGAACAAACCGCATCCTAACTGGAAGGAACTATTTCAACATCGTAAATCTGCAAGTGTTTATTCATGGGGTTCATTAACTGGTGCAAGATTAGGTTATTCGCCTTCTTATATCCATCAGGCTAATTTAGATTCAAATCTTTCAAGAAGAGGGTTTGAACAAGGGATTTGCAATCCTATTAAGATTCCTAACTTTAATAAACCCATCAAACTAGTTGAGGCAGGTGGATTTGCATTTCAAATATTGACAAGTGATGGTGACATTTACTCAACTGGTTCATCATGGCATTATGGACATAGTTCCATTGTTGGACCATCAGGAAAAGATTACAATGAATTGATTGAATTAGCAAGAGCTCAGGAGCTTGAACAACGATTGGCAAATCAATTTACTTCAGGTGTACAGATTGGTGAGAATATTACTCAAAGTCCAAATATCAGTGGGTTACCTGGTGTTGTTGGAGATGGTAGAAGACATGCTGCTCCTCCACAAAGACATCCAGTACCAAACTTTGGCAGTAGAATGAGATTACCTGGGTTTATTGGCTCAGTTGCCCCTGGTGGAGCTCCATATTGGGGAGAAAATCGTGGTCCTCCTGCTACTCCATACAATTTACCGCCTTCAACAGATAATGGAGAAGATGTTAAAAAAGTTAATGTTATTGGAGATCCAGTTAAATTTGAGAGCATTTCATCTGGTAGAGCCCATTTTTTAGCCATGACTGAGTTTGAACATAAAGTATATAGTTTTGATACTCATCAGTATGGTATTCCATTAAAGTTCAAGACTATTGATAATAAAGTGAAAAAAGTTAAAGCAGGTTGGGATTATAACCTTGTAGAGTTCCATGGGAAAGGACTGGGGCATTGGAGGAAAAGAGGTGCTTTATTGAAAGATCAAAGAGAATCTGATGTTGATGTTACGATGATTACAGATGAGGAAGTTATTGATTTTATTGGATTAGAAAAATATGTTATTTATATTGATTTAAAGAATAAGATCTGGAAATATGATATTACTGGAAACGTTCGAATTGAACTAGTTGAATTTTATGAAGTATTTAAAAAATTAAATGAAACTTCACTTAAACCAAAACCTATTAAAATTTCAGGTTTTTTCAAAACTTTTGTTATATTTTCAAACATTGATATTTGTTTATTTGGAGATTGTGACAATAATGAAGAAATATCAACAATTGAAGAATTAAATTCTACAGGGTGTATAGATATTCAACTCGGTGATTATCATAAACTAGCATTATTATCCAATGGGAAATTATTATCATGGGGTTTAGAAAGTAAAAGATGTGGTTGTTTAGGGTTAGGTAGTGAAGAGAAAGTGATAAATATTGGTGGGATCAGAGATGGAGATTCATTAAGGGTTTTGAAACCTACAAATATTGAAACGTTGGATAACTGTGTTGGTATTGCAAGTGGTGGTTGGCAATCATGTGCTATTGTTAATTGAATCTTCCTATAATTTGGCAGATAAACCAAGGTATTTGGCATGATGTTTAGCATGTTGTTCAACAAAACTTGAAATGAAATAATAAGAATGATCATAACCATCAACTAAATTTAAGTTGATTTTATCTTCAAAAACAGTACCTTTTGATGCTTCAACTAAATTTTCTGGTAATAATTGAGAATCTCTGAAATAAAAAGGGTCAGCTTTACCAACATGGATTAAGATCTCACTTGATTCACCTTTATAAGATTTAATCAATTCAGTTGGATCATAACGTTTCCAATTTTCTTTATCTTCACCTAAATAACCAGTGAAATTTTTTTGACCCCATTGACAGTTAATAGGATTACAAATTGGTGCAAATGCACTAACTGATTTATATTTACCTTCATTTTGTAAGAACCCACTTAATGCACCATAACCACCCATTGAATGACCTGTAATTGAAACTTTTGTAAAGTCTAATTTTGAGAATTCAGTGGCTAGTAAAGGTTGAATCTCTTCATGGATGTAAGAATACATGTTGTAATTCTTCTTGAAGCCATCAGTGGTGGAATCAACGTAAAAACCAGCACCTGTACCAAAATCCCATGAATCATCTTCACCAGGTGATCCAGCACCTCTTGGTGAAGTGTCTGGGAAGACAACAGCAAACCCGTATTTATCAGCTTGTGGTTGCCAATAAGCTTTCTCAGAGGCATTGTTTGGGGTACAAGTTAAACCAGATAAGTATATCAAGACAGGAATTGATTTTTCAGATGAAGTGGAATAATCTTTTGGTAAATAGACGTTAACGTTCATTGGAGTTTGGGTCTTGATTGAGTTATGTGTAAGTTTTAGTAATTTACCACCAAATGTGGCAATGGTTGCATCTGTTGTGAAAGGCATTGTTTGATATTGTGATTAGTAGTGTAGAGGAAGATTAATATGAGACTTGAGTGTTGACTAGGTTTTTATATCATTTCTCTATCATGGATTTCGGTTTCACACAATACACTGATCCAATTGGTCCTTAATGCCAGTGCAACGAACCTCTTATCTCGATAATATATAGTAGTAGTAGTAGTACATAGACCAATATATGATACACTACAATGAAGAATACGGCGAACATATAGGGATGTGTGCATGTATTATGTATGTTATCCATAACAGTCTATTTCTTACCACTTTTCTTGATACCACCACCTACTAATGGTTTACCACCTTTGATGTTAGCAGCTGCAGCTTTTCTTGCAGCTTCATCAGCTTTTTGTTTAGCTTTGAAAGCTAGATCTTCTTCATCTAGATCCTCGTGTTGCTTCTTCTTTTGCTTTAAAGGCTTTAGTTTACCACCTTGACGACCTGACATTTTTGTGTGGGTTTTAATAGTCTTAATGGCTTTAAAGAAGAAAAAAATTTTATGTGAATTCAAGCACATCGCAACAAACGACATGATGATTTTTTTAAGGCGATGAGCGATGAGCTTCTATCATTATTGAGTGCTCATTGTATACGAAAATGCCATCTAAACCACTATTAAAGCTCAAGTTCTACGAGCCGATATTTTCTATTGCCTCACATCCTTCAAAGCCTTTAATGGCAGTTGGTTTGACCACGGGATACGTCTTCATGATTCAATATGATATCAAAGTATTAAACTCAATAAGAGATAAATCATGGATTGTTAAACTAACTAAGGATGAGTATACTGGAAAATCCATCCAAGTGTTATGGAAGACCAAAAGGCATAAAGGTAGTGTTAGAGATTTAACATTTGATGCACAAGGTGAATTTTTATACTCTATTGGTTCTGATTCAGTTTTGAAGAAAAGTAATGTGCTTAATGGTAAAGTTGTCAATAAAACCACATTTTCTAAACAACAACAAACTGCGTTTTTCACTAAGATCATCAAATCCCAAACACATGACTTCTTAGCAATTGGTGATGAAGACGGTGATATTACTGTACTAGACTCAAACTCATTGAAAATCACAAATAAAGTCAAATCAGTCCATGAAGAGACTGTCAATGACATTATTCAACAAACACCACAAAAATTTCCATACAGATTCATTTCAGTTGGTGCTACCACTTTAACAATTTTTGATTTAAGAAAACCTAAACCAATTTCGACATCTGATAATCAAGAAGATGAAATTCTTTCAACTTGTTTAGTCGACGTCGAGGGAAGTGAATCCGATGTTGTTTGTGGTATGAGTGAGGGCATCTTGACTACGTGGAGCAGTAAGAATGAGTTCACAGATCAACTTGGTAGAATTAAAATAGCTAAAGATGAAACTATTGACTGTGTTATTAGCTCATTTAGAGGTGATGGAACAATTTGGTGTGGTGCATCCACTGGTTCCGTTTATAAAGTTCATGTTAAAAGAGGGAAGATTATTGAAACTAGAATCCATTCTGAGCTTGATGAAGTAACGTTTTTAGATGTTGATTCTGGGTTTAGATTAGTGAGTGGTGGCATGGACAGTATTAAATTATGGAGTGAACCAGATGATGATGAAAATGACGATGATGATGATGGCAGTGATACTGATAGTAGTGATGACAGTGATATGGATAGTGATGAGGAAGAATTCAAAGGTTTTGATGATCAAGATGATATGACAGTAATTGAAGAGGCTATCGAAGAGAAAAAATCCACAGAAAGAAGAAAAGAAGATATTAAGAGATTGAAAACACAAAATGAAGATAAGAAACATAAACTTGAAGAAGAAATTGAACAAAGTGATAAGGACTCTGATGATTCTGAACCTGAACCAAAGAAGAAAGTTATCAAACTAACTAAAAGAGAAAAAAAGAAACTTGATAAAAAAAGAGAAAATGAACTCAAACAATTCAAAAACGTTGTAAAATTCGATGATATTGATTAAATTGAAGTGTATAGAGAGCAATTATCCACTAGTTTTATAACAAGTTCGTAGGAATAAATAATTTCTTTGAGACGTTTATGCAAAGTTGATAGAAATCAGAAAAAAATACCGAAAATCACTTTTCAATCTCTGAAATATTTTTATTAAATTCACAATTAGAGAAATAATACTTGAAATATCCATATTTAATCTCGGTCATATCACCAAAACAGTTCATAAATTATCAAATATATCCAATTTATTCCAAAAAACCCCATATTTTTAATCCCATTTTTAACATCAAGAGAAGGAAAAGATTTTTATCATTAGTAGATATGCCCACAAAGATCATATCATTCAAATATTCAAAGCCATTAAAATTCAGAAAATCACTTGAAAACTCTTCAGACCCCCCGCAATCACTTTCATCACAGCTAGACTCATATCTCCAATCAATAGAGATAATAAACAATAACAAAAATGCTTCATTTTTAGATATCTACAATTACGACTCAGTACCCTGCACTCCATCTACATATTTAACGAATTTAGACAATTTCCGTTCAATAACTCCTGAAACTGAACAACAATGGAAACAAGACGCTTATGGCACAGTTAATACGTTAAAGAGCTGGAAAATTCTGTATAAAGCTTTAGATCAACGTAAAAGATACCTTAGAAGGCTGAAGAAAGATGTTGATAGTAAGAATGAAACACCTGAACTTGAAGAACAAAATGATGAAGGAAGTTTGGAGGAAGATGGTGATAATAACAGTGATGAAGGTGATGAGTATTTGAAAAATGTTGAATCTCCAAGGAAGAGGCGTAGAGCTACAACTAATTCCTAAGTGTGTTCTACTCTATATAAATTAATTACGACTGTCACGGTATTTAGATTGAATTGTAGAAGTTTAAGAGGATTATAAGACTAATTATGAAGAGATCTACACATGAAATTTCGCCAGGAATCCAATGGAACTAAAAGCGTCTCGTTTAAAGCACATTTAACTGCAATTAAATCCATTTGTTTCAATCATTTTCTTCTCTCTTGCTGCAAAAGAACAAATAGAAAACCCGCGATTTTTTCCTTCAAAAGAAGACACTTTTTTCGGCTGTTTTGAAATAAAAAAAGATTAAAAAGATCAACAAATTCAATCAATTTACTTCTACTTCACTCAACGATGCAACCGTTAGTCTCTGTAAGTGATCTCATCTCTAGATTGTGACCCCCCTTGGAAGTATACTAACTCCCCCCTTTTTACCAGGCAGGTAATGCTTGGTTCTGTACCATTCTTTCAGCTTTTGCTATTGTCATCCTTTCATTTATTGCATATTTATTCAGTATAAACCATGAGAGCATGGTTGGGTCCATCAATGATCCAGAAGATGGTCCTGCTGTAGCAAAGACAGTGTGGACTGCTGTGTTGGTATACGTTGCTTTCTTCTTCTTCTGTGGTTCTCAAATCCTTGTCTACAAAAGAAATGCAAATGCCAGAATCTCATTAAATTAGGTATGGAGTGATACCACAACATACCTTCAACAACCCTTCAAATAACACTAATAGACCC
Organism: Phaffomyces orbus; assembly: GCA_003708145.3. Lineage (NCBI taxonomy): Eukaryota > Fungi > Ascomycota > Saccharomycetes > Phaffomycetales > Phaffomycetaceae > Phaffomyces > Phaffomyces orbus. The sequence continues at coordinate 28,600 of PPNK03000039.1, forward strand.
AACTGACCATCACACTGCTGTATAACCAATAGAACTGGCTTCTGATTATTACGTAACTTTTACGTAATTTCTGACTAACCATTTTTTTTGCTTTTTTATGCACCCGAAAATAAGTTTATTTGACACCAAAATATTTTAAATTAAAAAGATTTTTTCACTCTTCATCGTTCTTTCGGTCGTCTTAGTTCAAGATCTGAAGAGGTTTTGGTATCATGTTACGCGTTTCAAGAACTTATCCGTGCCAAAACACGTTCATCAGAAGTTATTCTCGTACTTCTAATCAGTTATCTATAACAGATCCGTATATTATCTATCAATCTTACGTTAAAAGAGGAATTTTACAAAAAGATGATCAACAACTAAGAATTGCAAAAGAATTCCAGAAACTATACTATAGAGTCAAAGATTACGTTCCAGAACAAACAACTCAAACAAGAATCAATGAATTAATTAAAAAATTGGAAACTCAAAATGTGTCAATTGGTACAAATAAATCATTCTGGTCTTATAAACCAAATCATTCAACAAAAGATATGATTCGAATTCTAACGGATGAAGAAGAGTTGAAGAATTTCTCTTCTCCTCATGGTCTATTAATCAATGGTGAAGTTGGATCTGGTAAATCAATGCTATTAGATATATTCGCAGATTCATTACCTCATCATGCTAAAATAAGATGGCATCATTCCAATTTTATGCTTTGGATATATAATGAAATTCATAAAATTTATCAACAACGTTTGAAAATCAATCAATTGAATAGATTAAATAATAAGAAAAATGTTAGTTTAGATAATGAATTTATTTTATTTGAAGTTGCAACTAAAATGATTCAACAAAATACAATTTTATTGATTGATGAATTCATGTTACCTGATTTAGCTACTGCTAAAATCGTGAAATTAGTTTTCACTTATTTTTTCAAACTTGGTGGTGTTTTAGTGGCAACTTCAAACAGATTACCTGAAGATTTATACGCAACAGATTTCAGAAAAAAAGAATTCACTCAATTCTTAAGCATTTTACAATCAAGGTGTCATTCTCTAAACATGAATTCAACTAATGATTACAGAATTCTATTATCAAGTGATGAATCAGTTGAATCGTTTTTAAAGATAGGAGAAGATAGGGATTCATTATCATCAATAATCTCAAAATCCATCCCAAATTTAAAATTATCATCTGAATCAAATCCAACTTCATTGAAAGTTTATGGTCGTGATATTTCAATACCATGGCATTGTAATATCACAAACACGGTAAAATTCACATTCAATGAGATTTGTCAAAATTTATACGCTTCTGGAGATTACATTTCAATGGCATCAAACTTTCAAAATTTTATAATCACTGATGTTCCTGTTCTGAAATTAAACATGAAGAACGAGGCAAGAAGATTCATTAATTTGATTGATGCATTATATGAATGTAAATGTAAATTATTCATCCATGTACAAGTCCCATTAGATTCATTATTTTTCCCAGATTCTAAAACTTCAAAGGCTCAAGAAGATGATGAATTAGCCAACAGAATCAAAGTTGCTGATGAAGAAATGTTTTCAAAGACACAAATCGCTTTAACTACCCCATATAGACCTAACGTTTCATATTATGATGATGAAAAAATCGTTTACAAAGAAGGTGATTTAGCAAATATAAGAGATTTTGATCTAAGTGCAGATAATAATTTCACTAATTCTAAATCATTCACTGGTGAAGATGAAAGATTCGCTTATAAAAGAGCTGTTAGTAGATTAAAGGAGATCACAAGTGCATTGAATTATAGAAACACTGAATGGAAACCAATCAGTAAAGATATGAGACCTTGGGAATTATTTAAAGTTAATAATTTTAATCAAGAGAAAAGGGAATTAGATCATGAATTGAATTCAATTACAGGAAGAAATTATAATTCAGCAAATGAAGGACTCTTTGCTCCTGTTTTCAAAAGTATGCATTTTTGGAGTGTTGGATTATGGGGTAAAGGTGAAAGATTGAAAGATGATATCGCTAAGAAATGGATCAAGGGTAATGAAAATTAAATGACGGTTGTTATGGATAGGAATATTATAAAGATATAGAAAAGATTAAATACATATATGACGTACAAAACATATATCTGTAAAAGCATGCATATATATATCTATATATATAATTCATTTATTCATTATTTAGTCTTTCTATTTCTCTTACGAGTTGGGCGAGTTGGTTGTGGAGATTCATATTCAGAATAGTTATCAGACAGTATTTCAAAATCACTATCACTATAATATTGATATTCATCATCACTACCAACAGGGGAAGGTGGGTTTGAAACTCTTGCTGGTGAATCTTCTACTGTTAATTGAACTGATTGTTCTAGCATCATATCACCAATTTTCTGATCACATGTACTCAAACTTAACACAACGTCATCGTTATACTTGAAATCATGAAGATATTTCAAACTTGTGATGACTGATTTCTTATTGTTCATTAATAAAACTATCACTTTATTCACTGGATTATACCTTACATCTTTTAATTTGGCACCTTGTGAGACGATTCTTGTTTTGATGTCTTTAACAAATTCATTTTGTGGAAGATCAACTTTTGAATTTATTAAATCTTCATTGATATTAGTGATTAAAAGATATCTTGAGTCTAATGTTCTTTCTTTTAATGAATTTATTGGTTTATCTTCAATTATTTTATCTTCAGATGATGAAATCTTGGATTTCCTTTTACCTTTAGAAGGTGCATTTGTTTGAGCTGAAATTCTTAAAATCTTATTTCTTGAAATTTTTTCATTAGCTTTGGCTAATTGAGACAAGAATGAAACTGGTTTTTCAATCAATGCTTTGGAATTTTCCTCCTCTCCTTCAAGTTTGTTATACTCATCATAAATCTCTTTCAAATGTTCATCAATATCATCTTTTGAACTAACTTCAACTTTTCTTGTAGTTTTTCGTTGCCCTTTTCTTTGACTTATTTGATTCTTTACTAATTCTTTATATATTTTAGAAGTTTTTTTAAACTTTTCAGGCTTTAAACTGTCCCAATTTATTTGTTCGTCATCTGATCCTTTAGATTCTGAATCTTTTGAACTATCATAGTCATATGACAGTATTTCAATCTCACTTGAATCAATATCAGAGTCATCAAGCTCCTCGTCATCAAAAAGATCAGCAGATTCATCAGCTTTAGTTTTAGTTCCATTATGATTATTACTACTGTCATTACTATCATCCTTTGTGATTTTACCACCAGAGGAACTATTGGGCATAAGAAGTTTTTGACTTTTAATATCAGGGGCAACTTGAAATAGTTCTAACTTTGATACATCATCATCACCTCCTATAGTATCATCTTCAAATCCATTCTGATATATCACATGTGTTTTTTTCCTATTAAACTGGAAAGATGAACCATCTGATTTAGTTTCAGGCTTTTGGGGTCTTAAAATTTTATTGATCTCATTTTCTAAATCCAATTTAAGGTATAATCTACCTGATGATGTGTAAACTTTATTATCTCTTACTGCACGAAGCATAAAATCAGTATCTGCTTCGATTGACAATTCTTTTCTTGGTGCCACTTTCTTTAATCCAGTTATTGTGGCACGCACGATAGGAGTATTAACAACTTCAGGTTTGAAATCACCATATTTATTGAAAATAATTTCCAAATCTCTATATTTCTGCAAAACTAGTTTATTCAGAAATGTAATTTTACATTTAATGTAAACAAATCTTGAATCCTTAATGAAATATGGAGTTTCTGTATATGGCACCAAACCATTCTCTTCAACTATTTTTTCATCTGTGTTTAACAATTGAACGAGTAATACTTTACTATTATCGTGTTGACAAATTGTAGAGTTCACCACAAGGGCATTATCATTTAATGCACTAGAAAGACTTTTCAATGAACGAACGTTGTTTGATGTTTTCAAAAACAATAAACTATTGTAACTAGAATCATATCTAACTAGATGATCAACTAGATCAACGAATTGTTCCTGATATAAAGCCGTTGATGATTCTTGATTTTCATGATCTGGATAATTATCATAGTAGTCGTTTTGGATGCGGTTGTAATTGTGGTTTCCATTATAATCGTTTGATTGATCATAGTTGGCATTGTAAGTTCCATTGTACTCTCTATCTTCTTGGTGGTTTTGTAATGTACTTTCAAGGTTTTGATCATTTAGTTTATAAACAGCTAATCTAGTTTCTTCGTAATTTGAGTCAACTGGTTCCACAATTGGCGAGGATTTGCGAAATTGCTCGATTGCATAAATTTCTTGAGAATTCTTTTCTTGTGGAAGTGGTTCTTGTTGATAACTTTCTTCAGGGTAATTTCCTCTTTGTGTATAATCTTGAGGTGGATAGTTTCCTTGAGGATAATTTTGTGGTGGATAGTTTTCTTGAGGATAACCTTGAGGTGGATAGTTTCCTTGGGGATAATCTTGTGGTGGGAAGGAACCTTGCGGATAATCTTGTGGTGGATAATTAGCTTGATAATAGTCTTGTGGTGGATAGCTTTCAACATATGAATTTGCTGGATCTTGAAATGATGAACTACTATAAGGTTGAACTGGTGAATGTTGTTCTTGATGGGGATTCTGTTGAAATTCTTGTTGAGTAGGATGATTGTCTTGTGGAGGATATCCAACTGGAGCATATGATTGTGGTTCAATTGGTGGGAATGACTGTGGTGGTGGTGGTGGATGTAAAGAGTGAGCAGAGTGTAATGGAGGGGGCTGATTAGTGTAATTATTATAGTAATTACCATTACTTTCAAGATCTATTGGGTTTCCCTGATTACCGCTCATACTATAATTTTGTCCATTATAACCTTGTGGTTCAGCATAATACTGTTGGTTACCTATATGGAATTGAGAGTGCTGTTGATAATCTTGATTAGTTGGGGGTTCACCTGGTGCTTGGTAATCTTGGGGATAATTTCCTTGATAACTTTGTTCTTGATGCTGAAACTCATAAGGTTGTTGTGGATATTGACCGTTTTCCATTGGTACTGGGCTTTTAAAATCATTTATATATTGGCTATCTCTAGACCGTGGATTTTGGGAATAATCTTGTTGACGAATGTTTTGATTACTAGTGCTTCGATTTCGTTCACCATGTGGTTCACTATACCTTGAATTGTCATAATTCTTATGGCGAGTAGTAGAAGAAGAAGAATAATCATCCACATTACCTTTTCGATATTGATCTCTGCCACCTGAATAATTTTTGGAACCACGATGGGATTGAGTCTTGTAATCGTTTTTACCATAATTTGAACTATCTCTTGAGTTTGTCTTGCGATAGGTATCACTTTTATAAGGTCTCTTAACTTGATATATATCTCTTTTATCATTATCATGATGCGTCGATCTGTACCCAGAGTGAGATCGTGACTCCCTTGTCTCGGAGTAAGGACGTTTCCTGTTTCCACCTGAGTAGCTTCCACGTGAATTGTGTCTGCTGGTTTGATACGCCATTAGACTAGGCCAATAATTGACTTTGATGAGGGTAAATTTATCAAATCAGAATAATTAATATCGGAAATGTAGTGGGGCTCTAAACCACTTACGTAATATATTAGTCATTCTAACCATCTTTTTTTCCTTCATTAACAGATGAAATTTGTGTGAATTTTGACTAAAATCTTTCAATGATTGCCAGAATTGCACAGTTTTTGAGGTCTTTATTCGGCTCAAATAGCTCTTTAGAGATGGTTTTAACTCCACAGAAGTTGGTGCAGTTGTCCAAATTCCCAAATCTTTCCAAATCATGGTTTTTCATCGCTGCTTCTACTTTAACTGTGTGTAATCAACCACAGGAAATACCTAAACTATATCATTATTCGTTAAAGTTAGCTCAAACTACAAACAGAGAGCCTGAGTATTTACTTCAACTGGCGAAAGATGCTATAATCAGAAATGAGAAATTGATCCAGTTGAACGAGAAGGGATTGACTGATGATCCTGATTTCTCTACTATTGAAAACATAGATGACATTGATCCTACTACAAACCATGACGCACAGTTCTCAGTATCCATTAAAACAAGGGAGGCAATTCTAAAATCAATGGCATTGGGTGGTATTCCTAAAGCTATCAACAGTTTAATGCAATTGAAAAACACAACCCCATTACCATTACGTTCCACATCATCAGAGAGGGATTTCTCACCTTCAAAAATTGATGAAGAACGTGCAAGAGGTAAAAAATATTGGGATAAAGTGTATGGTAAGATATCTAACAGGGTTATAAATCAAATGAGTACAGCATATCCTGATCTTTGGGAATATACGATAAATCATGTTTATTCCCCATTATTATCATTTTCTGAAGTGTTATCGCCACAAGAGTCAAGTCTTGTTATAATAGCTTGTTTGATTCCACAAGATGTGAATCCTCAATTGAAAGGTCATTTGAAAGGGGCTTTGAATAATGGTTGTTCACTAGATGAAATTGAAAGTGCAAGAGAATTGAGTTTATTGATCAGTCAATGGTGTGGAATTCAATGGAAAGATCCAGTTGCAAAAGTTAAACTATGAATTACAACATACTTATTTATTATAAATCTTTATTTATTTGATTTGATTTTCTTTTTTTAAAAACACATTCATTCATTAATTTGCATTCTTTCTATTCAACAACATTCATAGTTTCGAATCTTGAAGTTATAATATTGATATTAGAATCTTCATTATCATAACTTGTTGATGTAGTGAATTTCGATGATGGTGGTGGAGTTAGGCATTTCATTTTATCATCAACTTTATTGTTGATCAAGGATTCTTTTCTTTTGTCTTGACCACTTTTGATATTACTTTGTTTCTCCAAACTTTCATCTTTTGATTCATTGATTTCATTCTTCTTTTCATTTTTCTTCTCATTACTCCTGTCACTTAATTCGTTTTGATCGAAAATAACATTGTTTTCATTTGGTAGGCTACCATTCATTTCTTCATCACTTCTACCATACAATTGCCACCACCATTTCAAATCTTTAAAATTTGGAATCATATAAGTTTCTTGATTTGATTTCAATGGTTCATAATCTTTATTAGTAAATTCTTCACGTCTTGATAAGAAGTAATCCCAAACACTTCTTGTATTTTCAGATATTGATTTTTTTTCAAATTCACTATTGAATAAAAATGTACCATATTGACAAGAATATAAATGATACACTAATCTTCTTAGGAACCGTTCATTGAACTCAAACTTATTTGGAAATTGTCTTTGAATTTGATAAACAGCATCTAAAAATTGTTGAAAGATAGGTGATGTTAAATCCATTGTTCGTAGTTTTCTAAATTGTGAAGTCATTGTTTTTAAAGCTTTTTTAGCTCCATCTTCAGTATCACCTTCTTCAGTTTCAAAATTAGATTGATTGGAAATATGACCGCTACGTTCGTTAAATCTATGACCAAAAGAAATCCACTCTTTTTCAATCAGGATTATAAACCCTTCAATAGTTCTGAAATATGGATCAACACAAATTTGAATCAACGATGATATCTGAGACGTTCTGTCCCAACCATCAGAACAATGAATAACTAGATTTGATTTATTAAAAATGAAATATTTCGTTAATTTTTCTAATGAAGTCATCAAGATTGAGATATATTTCAACCATTTGGTGTTTTGTAAAGATGAATGAAGTAAAGGTTTTGAGAAATCTTGAACAACTTCAGATAATTTATTCAATGATTCTCTCATTACATGAATATTATCAATACCTAAAAATATCTTAGTTGCATTGGGATAATTATCCATTATTTCAGAACCAGCACCTAATGCAGTTTGAGCCATTGCGTTCGTCTGAGGACGACAATCAACGATTAAGTTACTTGATACTTTGGAGTCTTGTTCACTTGATCTAAATATTTCAAATACTAATTTCTCATCTTGAATTGATCTTGATTGCTTTAATCCCGTTAGCGGTTGTGCACATCTTGTTATTGTGGTGCCATAAGGTTTATAGAAATATGTTAAAACTGGTATTCTTGCCTTAGATCTAAATTTAGCAGCATGTTTAACAACAGTATCAGAAATTGTATTTGGGATAACTAACACTGAAGGATAAGTTGGACATAAAGTGTAGTTGTTGTTTAAGCTTGTACTTCTCCAATTACTAGACGCACCGTCTCGTGAGTTATCAAACTTCAATCCTTGTCTAGAAAACTCTTTGATTGGGTCATAAATGTTCCATGAATCATATGTGATTTCAAATTGGTTGGGTTGATAATTAAAGGCATATAGCTGATTAACTGACGTTATGACTGTCAATTTCAAGATACTGTCATACACGTCTGAGCACTGCTGGACGTCTTTGAACGTGAAGGTCAAGAACTGGAAGTCTTTACAATTCAACTTCAATGTGTTTGTTTCTGTCTGATAAATAACTTGTGCTAAAACTGGATAACAAATCCAGATCTCTTTACCATTGAACGTGTAAATCAAGTGATGTGTGGTCAAATGCAGCACTCCCGTGTTCTTGATATTCCTTCTACTGAGCACCACGTCAGACACCCTCGTGACTTTGATATACTCCATGGTCCAGCCAGTTCAATTTCTATCTCTTTATATATAATCCTAATGGACACAAATTTCGGATTCTCTCACTCTAAAAACCGGAATTTTCATTTAGGTCTTACTACAGCCATATTTGATGTTTGTTTAGTGATATTCAGAGGTATTTGTACAGAAAGAGTCTGCAAAGATGACAATTGAAGACGAAACAGTTGAAGATTTCCTATCAAATGTGAAGCAACTAGACGAAAAGGCTCAGAATGAGGATTTTAAAAGATCTCAAAACTTGCAAAATCAATTGAAATCATACAATTCAAATGACATTCTCATTCCAAAACCAAGGGGCAGAAACGATGATTTCAATATCCCAAACTCTTCATCCACTCAAAACTTCAATAGTAAGATCTCTAGTGAATATAGAGTAGATTTAGATGATTTGGTTTATGAAAGTGCTTACAATTATGATAAATTCACTAATTCCACATCATCAAATGATAACAACAATTCTTATAACACACCAACTTATAAACCAAAGACGTCAAATATCCCAGATATCATCAAATTTGATGATTTCATACCACAAAAACCGTTTAAGCCAACTCAAAGATATTCAAAATTTGAAATATCTAATGAGAAAAAGAAAGAAATTGATGAAACGATAAATAACCTAATGGGTGGATCATTAACCGTGAACGATAACAGTGAGAATGATACTCCATCTGCTCCATTAACAAGAACTAATAAAGGTGGTAGAATGATAAATGATTCACTTTGGGCAGTAGAAGCTAAATCTAAACCAAAACTACCACAACCTTTAAAAGTCCAATCATCATCGTTTATATCAACTCCATCAACACCAAAATTGGGTAATAAAACAAATGATACAAATAGTTTAAAGAAATCACCAAAGAAATATGACCTTTCAACCAGTATCATTGACTCAGATATCAGAAAATCTCCACAAAAAATTGATTTTACAAAATATGAGGATGTAAAGTCTAAACCAAAACCAGAGTTTAAACCAAAACCAAAATCATATATGGATTCCCTACTGAATAATACAAATTCAACAAATCAATCTTTTTCAACAAATCCAAAAGTTATCATTAAACCAAATTCCTCCAACAGTTCCTGGTTAGACTCTGCACAAAAAAATACACCAATTTCACGTATTTCTCAGTCAAACAGCAAGATTAAACCAATTCATTCAAATTCCAATAGCTTGAAGAAACAATTGTTCGAAAGGGGACAACTAGATCAAGAAAAAATTAAAACATTAAATGAGCTGAATTCACAAAAGTTAAAACAAATTTCTAATACTGAACCCTCTCAAACGGAACTTAACGCTGAATTCAAATCATTAACCTTGAAGAAAACCAGACCACCAGTTCCTTCAAAACCTGAAAATTTATCATCTTCATCAAACACTTCTGAATTCTTACAAAAGAAATTGTCTCCAACTAAGTTATTAGATAGAAAAGTTTCTAATGAACCAGAAGCTTTGAAAAAATCAAGGTCATTGAAACCACCTGCACCTAAAAGAAAGCCATCAATTAATCTAATAGAAGCACTACAAATGAAAAATAATTTAAAACAAGGTTCAAGTATTGAGAAACCAGTTGAAGCAAAACCAGAAGGTTTAGTGAAATTAAACAATTTGAAACCATCTAAGCCACTAAGAAAACCTTCGGTTAAAGAATTAGAAGCAATACAGAATTTGAAAAAGATCAAAGCTAGAAGTTCAAACTCACCACCTTCAATAAAACCAAAAAATGAAAGAATTGTAAGTCAATCTAAAGAAATTCTATCATCTAAATTAAAAACTTTAAAATCTATTAAAAGTGAACCAACTGCAAATTCTACAACCTCAAGTTCAGATCGTGATCAATATAAGAATAACCTACAACAGTTATTATTAAGAAGAGTTCAAACTGATACTAATACAACTAAGCCACAAGTTGGTATACAGCCTGTTAAGAAGGCAGCTACTTTTGATAATATAAGTTCAAAAGAAGTTAAACTAGATCATATCAACTCTAAAAGATCTAAAGGTCCTAAGAGAAGAGCTCCAAAGAGTATCTAAATATTTTATATACCCTTAAATGCATATTTACAAAACATAATTAAACAAATTCACACTACATTGATTGGAAACAAACAGTCTATCGACATCATAATACCTATATACATTAATAATTCATCGTTCTGACACACCAGTTATATATCAACATCTCTATTTCTTCTACCAGGAAGCTTTTTGAACACCAGGCAATTCACCATTCAAAGCTTTTTCTCTAAATTGATATCTGTTGATTCTAAAATCTTTAATTATACCTCTAGCATGTCCCGAGAAAACGCAACGGTCTTTGATGGCAGACATCCGTGTGTAGTTAGGCATGGTTGATAGTTGTAATTGCGCCTCAAGTCTTGCTCTTGGTGGTAATGTTGTATTTCTTGCAATGTATTTTAAAGCTTGTGTGGTGACCTCGTGTTCTGCAGCCATTTGACGCTTGAAATGATCACGAATAACACGGGCGTTTAGGTATGAGGTAGGCAGTTTAACCTTGACTGGAAATCTGAAGTTACCCATTCTTAATGTTGGTTGTTTGACTCTATTTTGTTAGTGAAAACTTGTGTTATTTTTCAATTTTTTTGTTGAAAAGATTTTCCGGGAACCAAATTCGGTCCTACTAAAGATAGTTACAAGTTAGTTGATGGTACATATGTCGAATGTAAAGGAGTGATAGTGTGTATCTACCTCACATCGTATTAGAATATTTAATAATTAGTTCTATCTTCTCTTGTAAATACATGGCTTTAATAACCATGTGCCTTCAGGTGCTTTCTTTCTCTTTGATTCTAATTCTTCAATTTTTGTTTCATGTTCAATAAACCTTTGTTTTCTTTGTAATTTAGCAATCTTTTCATCAATTATCTCTTGTGGAGCTTTAAAGAATTCAAATCTTGTAAACATTTTATTTGTTGAATCTGTATTCTTATGGAAAAATCCTTCTAACTTTAGTGTATTTGCAAATTCTTCACCTTCACCATCTTTATCTACGAATCTTGATTTGATTTCAGCAATCCATAATTCACCTCTTGGTGCCAAAATTCTATAGGCTTCTTTAATGAAATCTAAGAAATTCGTACCCATCAAAGCTAAACAAAATATAACAATAGTACAAGAATTATCCTTCAATGGAACGTTTCTGATATCAGCAACAGTGATTCTTTCATTAACTTTTTTCAGATCAAATGAGTGAACTTTGATATTTAACTTGTTTTTTTTACCCTTTTGTTTCAAGAACTTAGATATATCTAAACTGAACTGAGCTTCACCACATCCCATATCTGCAATTACAACAGTTCTATCTCTACCTAGACCAGGTAACCCACCTGGAGCATTGACGTTTCTCTTTGATCTCTCTTTAACTTGATTGACAAAGACATTTACTGGGTTTTCAGGCCATGATTGAACTTGAGATCTGAAACCTTCATGATATTCGTCAAATAAAGATGGCTGCTCCTTAACCAGCTGTAAAGCAGCATCTGATGTGATTGTGTATAGTTGTTCGTTAATCCATCTGAATCTTGATCCTGTTAATTTTGACATCATTTTCTGTTGTAATGGTGTTAATTTTCTTTGTGGGAGGATATCTAGCTGTGGTTTTGGTGGCTCTGATTCTGATTCTAATGCTTCTGATTTAGGTTGTGGTTTCTTCTTTTCTTGTTTTCTGTTTTCTACTTTAACTCTCTTGCGTGGTGCTTCTTCTCTCTCGATTTCTCTATCTTCATCATCTTTAAACCTATCATCATCTTCAAAACCTCTACTCTTGTTCTCAAGTCTCTCTCTTCTCTTCTGTTTTTCAATCTTCTTTTTGGTCTTCTTACTTTCAATACTGCTGTCTTTCTTGACAGTTGAGTCCAACTCCCAACTAGTTTGGAATAAAGCCATTTTCAATCAAAAAATCAATCAATTTTGGTTCTTTTTCTTTACTTCATCTTTTAATGCGATGAGAAAGAAAAAAAATTTGTGTCTTCTTTGTGGTGTCTGGATGTCATTTTAGAATTTGACGCGCTTTTTTTATATTTTTTTTAACGCGTCTTGAATAAATAAATAAACAAAAGAGAAATTGATTTCTTCAAGTTGAATTTGGTCTAAAGTTGTTTTGATTGGAGATCAATCATGTTCAGAAACACTAAGAGAAGGACGGCTGGTCGTAAGAACTTCGAAACAAACGTCCACGCTATACCAGAAGATGATTCATACCTATCAAATGCGTATAATAAATCAAAGTTAACATTCTACAAATTACCACCAGTTGGTGAAATCACATTGGATGAGTTTGAAACATGGGCTATTGATCGTATCAAGATCTTGAATGAGATTGAATCATGTCAACATAGAAACAAATCATACAAAGAGATAGAAAGTATAGTTTTACCATTATTGAATACCTTATTACCGTTACATTCTCCAAATAATGAGAAATTGAATAAATTTAGACGAAAGGATTATTATTCTCATTACATCCTAAGATTATGTTTCAGTAGATCCAAAGAATTGAGAGAAAGATTTCTGAAAAATGAATTAACGTTATTCAAAATAAGATTTAATGCATTGAATATCTCTGAACAACAAACATTTGTTAAGAATTTGAATTTACCATGGGAATTTATAACTAATGAAGAGAAATCAGAAATTTCCAAACAGTTATATGACTCCATTTCACCATCGATATCATTTCAATTGGGTATTCAAGAAGAAAGTTTGAAAAAATCATTTTTCGCAAATGAATCATTTATCAAAATTCCATTTGAATTCGTTACTGATTTATTCTCCCAACGTTCCATCTATTTGAAAAAAGGTTATGCTTACGTTCCAAGCTTCCAACAACTTCAATTATTAAGTAATGAATACTCAATGAATTTGACAGAATCTTTAATTCAGACATCACATGCTTTTCCTTCTTTAGATGAAGATGATAGAATTTTACCAATTTTAAACCATCTATCATCAGGTTCTTCAATTAACCTGGACAATGATCTATTTGATAATAGTGACTCAAATAATGATATTAACTGGAAAAACGTTGATTCACCAGAGATAATGGAATTCTTCCCAATATGTGCCACAAATTTAATGACAGGTTTGAAAGTTAATCATCATTTAAAATACACAGCAAGACAGCAATTTCAGTTGTTTTTGAAAGGGATTGGTTTATCGTTGGAAGATGCTTTAACATTCTGGTCAAATGAATTCACAAAAAGTATATCAATGGAAAAATTCAATAAAGAATATAAATATAACATAAGACACGGATATGGTTTGGAAGGTGGTAGAATCAATTACAAACCATGGGATTGTCGTACTATTCTAAACAAACCAAGACCAGGTAAAGGTGAATATCATGGTTGTCCATATCGTGATTTAAATAAAGACTCATTATCTAATAAATTACAATCAATTGGATTATCAGACTTGGAAATGAACAGTGTTATTGAAATCGCTAATAAAGGTGAATTTACTTCTGCTTGTTCAAAAGTTTTAGAAATTAAAACTAAAGGTACCGTTCAAGAACATATAACTCATCCAAATCTATATTTCATTAGAATGAGAGATTATTTCAAAAAAATACATGAAAATGATGTTGTTGAAGCATAAGAAGTGTTTCTATATCAATAAATATTGTTATGAGGTAGTGAAAGAAATGTAGTTATTTACATTGAATGATCAAACTCAAGTAATAAACTGGAATGTTAATCTGATATCTGATTAGATTGTATCACACAAGGCACTTGGAAAGTGTTTATAGCTTTTGTAACTAGATGGTGTTAGATACCTTGGTTTCACGATTAACTAGACAATACTTCGACCGTGTGTTTTAGTATTATTGAAGATTAATTACAAAATTAATTACTTGCATTTTACATGATATCTTAATTGTATTATAATTTTATTAAATAAATCACATTGTCTTCGTTAAACTCATATATACTTCGATTCATTCAACGGATTAACGAAGTACTCTTTATTAATGTCATTATTGCAATTTTAGCTATACTACTTCTGAATCCTGTTCACCTAAATTGCATAATATTTACATAATTAATAAATCATAAAGTTATACAATCTTGCTGCTAGCTGTACTTTTGATTATATATATATATTATTGTCAACGTCTATAATTATCATGCCAACCAAATGATTTGAGGGACGTACGTGTCAACAATCTCGTCTAGTAGCTGTATAGTATTGACCGTCGGACTAGTTTTTAAATATCAAGAATTTTTTAATTTTTAGCTTTCAAAAAACATAAATAAAATTGATTCTAGAATTATCCCAAATTTGATATTAATATTCATTATATTATTGAAGATACATGTACATGGGTGCTGGTAGGCTAATTATTAGACTGTTCACGAATTCATTATTTATAGGTATATTTATTATTTCCACTAAATTTAAATTTTGTAATTAAAATAATTTAATGTTTTGTAATACCTCTCTATACATAAATAATTAATAGTAATAGTTGACTCTAGATTAATTGTCGAAATGTTTGTGACTAATTAAAAGGTTTGGGGGTTGAAAAATTAAAATTTATCAGTTATCGACAAGAATTTGTATCCAGCTCTTCTTCAATGTTATTTAATGTGTTCTGTTCAAACTTCAAAGTGCTTGCAAGTTGTAGTAAAAAGATGCACTAGAATCTGTTATCTTGAGATCTTGAACTACAGATTAATTAATAACTAAGATCTATCTCTTACATTGGAATTCATCTGTATAATTTTATTAGACTATTCAAAAATTGGATTTAGTTTTCCTACTGGACCAGCAAGTTTAGAACGACCTCTTTTGGTATACTTACCGAACCCTAATTCACCTTTAATACCACCATTTTCTCTATCCCATACTATCTCACCTCTTAAAACAGTGTAACGGGGCCAATTAGTAAACTTCATCCCTTCAAATGGTGAATAATCAATGTCATGATGAAGCATTTCATTAGATAAAGTGAATTCTTCCATCTTGTTTTTTGGATACCAAATAGTAATATCTGCATCATAACCAACACCAATGGTACCTTTTTTACCACTCAAACCGTAAATTTTAGCTGGATTAGTTGAACAAATTTCAACTAATCTCTGTGGTGTAATTCTACCGGTTTCAACACCATAACAGAATAATAATGGCAATCTTGTTTCAACACCAGGTAAACCGTTTGGAACTTCTTTATAATGAGGTAGCCCATTAATTAAACCTAGTTTCTTACCATTTGCGTGATCGTATTTAGATGGAGCATGATCAGATGAAAAAATTGTAACAGTACCATTTTGGATCTTTTTCCAAACACCATCCAATTCTTTTTGCTCATGTCTTAATGGTGGAGAACAAATATATTTAGCACCTTCAAATGGGTCCTCCGGGTGCTTATGGTTACAATGGCCCTGTCTTAACACATCACTGGTTAAAAATAAGTATTGTGGACAAGTTTCTGCAAAAATTGGCATCAAATCCTTTTGAGCATTTTCAACATGTTGTAAAGCATTTTCTGACGACATGTGCACTATTAAAATGGGAATATCAATGATCTTGGATAAAGAAATCACTCTATAGGACGCTTCATCTTCTGCCTCTAACGGTCTAGAGACTGTGTGATAAAATGGATCACCTAAACCTCTCTCTTGTAACTTTAGGTTGATAAAGTCAATGACATCAGAGTTTTCAGCATGAATCATAGTAGTAATTCCCAATTTTCTATTTTCTAGTAAAACATTTAACAATTGAGAATCATTTAACTTATAGCCTGGATATGTGGTGTATACTTTAACACTGGTGATACCTTCATTTTGCACAATTTTAGGCAACTTCTTCAAAGATTCTTCAGTTGGATCTGATAAAATCAAATGGAAACCGTAATCACAATAACTTCCAATTGATGCCTTTTCGTGATAAGCTTTGATTGTTTCTTCAAGATCATGATCACCTTTCGATTGATCTGCAAATGCTAAAATGAAAGTAGTACCTCCAGCAATTGCACTTCTAGAACCAGATTCGAAATTATCTCCAGTTGGAGCAAATTGATCAAGATGTACATGAGCATCAATACCACCTGGAGTGATATAACCACCTTGAGCATCAATCACTTTCTTTCCTTCTAAAACTTCTGTGGACATGGTAGCAATAACTCCATCTTTGATACCAACATAAACTGATGGTGGTATAATGTCAGCAGCAGTGACAATGTAACCGTTATGAATAACTAAGTCGAACATTTGCATCCTGAAAAAAGAATAAAATAAATTGATGTAGCCAAATGAGGATTAGGGTATAAATCTGATACAATAGTTTCTAGAGGTTATTAAAAGCATTATATAACCAGACATGCTGCGTTATCGTCAATTGATCATAGTTATCACCTGGATTGTGATCTGAGAGATCAGGTGAATTCTTAATTCCTAGTTGGGTAACTATATTTTGTTCAGGTTCATTTTCGCCGGTTCACATCTTATATCAAACAAAAATTGTAATTAGTAGCCTGTGAAGTGTGGACTGTAATTTGTTGCATCTAGATGTTTGATTAAGATCGTGGAAGTTGGAACAGTGAGTAAACCACTTTTCAATAATACACAATCTAAGAAATATTGAGTTCTCCTTTTTGTTCTTTCAGCTTGTAGTACACAAATTAGCATTAATAGATCAACGGATTAGAAAAATTACTTGCTGGAGATTAGTGCGCCTGGTTTAAAGCATAACATGCCTGAGTATGTTCATGCCATAGATACAACAGGAAATCCAACAGTGACAGAAATATGATAGAATTACACATTGACATTAAACTAAAAAGATTAAGCAATAAAAGTCAATATTCACTCTAATTCAAATATTCATGTGTCAACTGTTCAAATTCTTAGAGATTTTTTTTGACTAATCAAAGGTGTGTCCCATTATTTAAGTGTTTGAAATCTGATAACTAGAAAGATGGGGGTTTAAAGTCTTTGATGAAAATGAGCATTCTATAAAAGCTTCAGTTTCTAGAATTGGCAGAAAGTTCACAAATATGAACCCTAGATACTAATATAGTAGTGTAGTCTGAAAACAAACCTTTTCATTCTAATTCAATTCAGATAACCAAAAGTGTTGGTACATATGGAACGTTAAAAACAATGATCCAAACTCCCAGGAGAATATTCCATGCACACACATACAGCCTTCAATCAACAGGCTAATTTCAAAGTAAAATAAGTGATGTATGCACAAAAATCAACGTAAACTGCAACAAAACGACGAACATAAAAGGTTAGTGGTTTTAGTAAGAAAAGAAATTTTGTCACAAATCAACCTATGAAACCTCAATTTTGAACTAAAACAATCAACAATAGAGCTATGGACATTTTGAAGTGTAAGATATGATCTCTACACTACAAGCATATCTTTTTAAAAAATATCTGTTTCATGTTTTGTGATCTTTATCCAAACAATGTAAACCTATCAACAAAATTATCTAATCTAAAACATCTCCACATTTGATAGCATTTCCTATTTGGTTAAAGACAATTGGGTTCATAAAACGTTTCAATTTCTTTTTGCAGTTGGATTAGCAGATTTGCGAGAGAAATTAGTCCATTGTCCCGTCCAGATTAGGAAATTATTCATCAAACATCAACTATCATGAAACTAATATAACATTCAGTTGATCACTGGTCAGGCAGAATATGAAACACCATTTAATGAACTCAGAGTAATATAAATTCACCAGCAAATCCTCTCTTAGATCAATTTCGTTTCTTTATTTCTCATCAACAAAAACTACAAATACAATGCAATCTTCAACTTTCACGACTACTTCCTCAGCTGCTCCAAAAGATAACACTGATAACTCCGACAACATGATGGTTTGGGGTGGTTGGGCTTGGTGTACCATTGCTTAAATGTCTTTTTAAAGCTTTGAACCTTTGATCAAAAACATCCCAAATTTTACTTATACACCTAATACTTCAACCTTCAACCTTATTCTATATAGAAATGACTACATCTTTGATATCAAATTCGTCAATGGTTTTCTTCTAAATGTGATTAGGAGATTTATAATAAATATAATATACCAGTTTTATAAAATTTCGTAGATACTAGTAACAGTACATTCTGATAATTAAGAGTCATAAGAGACACTAGTGGAACTTGTAACAGATTATATGCACTATTTATAGTTAAGGTAGATCTTTTTTTCCGAATTCGGCCAATTTGTTTACCTTTTAAAGAAATTTGACAGATTTTGTTTTCTCTTCAAAGATCCGAAAAAATTTTTTTCCAAAAATTCAGCTTTATCTTCTCCATAAATTGAGGTAGTTTTATAAAATGAAGTGGAGCTCCTTATTATCAACAACTTTTCTCACCAGCCTAGTCTCTGCTTTACCCGCCATTAACACCACAGGTAATGCTTTCTGGGATACTGGATCTGGAGAGAGATTCTATATCAGAGGTGTTGATTACCAACCTGGTGGATCTTCAAACCTAACTGATCCTTTAGCTGATGTGACCACATGTAGCAGAGATATTAAATACTTTCAGGAACTAGGTATCAATACTATCAGAGTTTATACCGTGGATAACAGTTTAGATCATACTGAATGTATGGAACTACTAGAAGATGCCGGTATTTATTTAATTTTAGATGTTAATACACCAGAAAATTCTATTTCAAGACATGATCCTAAATGTTCTTATAACACTGCTTATTTACAAAGTGTCTTTTCCGTTATTGATGAATTTGCTACTTATAATAACACTTTAGGTTTCTTTGCTGGTAATGAAGTTATTGATAGTGTCAACAACACAGGAAGTGCAACTTATGTTAAAGCTGTTGTCAGAGACATGAAAAATTATTTAGTTTCTAGAAATTATAGAACTATTCCTGTTGGTTATTCTGCTGCGGATGTCACTTCCAACAGGTTATTAGCTGCTGAATATTTCAATTGTGGTGATGATGAAATGGCAAGAATTGATATGTTTGGTGTCAATGATTATTCATGGTGTGGTTCATCTTCTTATACCGTTTCAGGTTATAGTGAAAAAGTCCAGTTATATTCTGGTTATTCTATTCCTATCTTTTTATCAGAATATGGTTGTAATCAAGTTGTCAATTCAAGACCATTCACTGAAGTTGGAGCCATTTATTCTGAAAGAATGACTAAAGTCTTCTCAGGTGGTTTAGTTTATGAATACACTCAAGAAGCTAACGATTACGGACTAGTTCAAATCTCAGACGATGGTTTAAACGTTACTGTGTTACCTGATTTTACTAATTTGCAAGATCAATTTGAAGAAGTTTCAAATCCAACAGGGGATGGTGGTGCTGTTAAAACTTACTCTCATTCCTCATGTCCAACTTATGAAGCTGGTATCTGGGAAGCTGATAACTCATTACCTGCTATGCCTTCTGCTGCATCAGCTTATTTCAAATCAGGTGCTGGTGAACCATTGGGTACTGGTCTTGGCGGTACCCAAGATAGATGTTATGATGATAGTGATTTCGTTGAAGATTCCTCTTCAAGTACCACATCAAGTAGTGAATCAAGTACAACTGAAACTCAAGTTTCAAGTACTTCAAGTGCTGTCAACACTGCCTCATCAAGTGCTTCATCATCTTCAGCGGATGTTGCTGGTAGAAACTCAAATATTCCATCTGCTTACACTTTTATTTACAATTTATCCCAAAATTCTCTAATGACTATTATTATCACATTCTTTGCTGTCAGTGCTGCTGCCGTTCTAGCATAAACTATTTATACATCTATACACTTATATATTAGTCTTTTCATCTTTATGTTTTATTAAGTTTTCATGTTTTTACTCAATCTATCTGTACTAAATTTTCAACATTAATCACTACTAGAACAACCTCTACACCCACAATTAACACACTGCGTGAAATTCGTATCACTTTTGACAATAGTAGCTCTTGGAACTCTACAAATACAAGTCCCACCGTTATTATTTTCAACACCTTGAATACATTTTAAACAACATAAGTTTTCATAACCTTGTTTCTTCCATTTGGCAATCAGTGCCCCATCAGCGTATCTATTTTTTAAACAGTAGTCGTAAACTTCTTTGGGAATGGCCTTTTTGGTGTAGTACATGTCATAAATATATCTTGATTTCAAATGATTTAACTTGAAGATTTCCCATAATGATTCATTTTTCTTGATTGTTTTGGTTAATGATTCCATTTGGGCGTCTTTAAGCTTATCTTGAAAGTCCTGTAAAGTTTTAGATATCTTTTCAAACCCATCTGGAGCGGTTTTGGTTCTCTTTGTCCTTAGCTTTGCCATTTATTTGTGATTATTTTTAGTTGGTTGAATAAATTTTTGAATCTTATTTTCAATATATTGATGAAGCATACCAAATGAAGAAGATAAAAATTTGTGGGTATTTCGAAGGCCAGTGTTGATAATGTTTATATAAGACACTAACCAAAAAAAAGAAATCTTTCTAAAAATATCAAGTTTAATGTAAACTGGTAACTTCAAGTTTTTTTATTTTCACAACAAAAACAAAATTAACGACACCAGCAGGATTTGAACCTGCGCGGGCGAAGCCCAAAAGATAACTAAAATTAAAATGATTCGAGTCTTCCGCCTTAACCACTCGGCCATAGTGTCCAGATGCCTCATGAAAACGTTCTTGTTAGGTACAGTATATACACAGTGTCAGTCACGTGACTTAACACTCTATTGGTAACTTAACGATGTTATTGAAATAAACACACTAACAGGAAGACTCAAGTTGAATATAGGGCGATGAGAAAGTATTTATATTGTTAAAATAATGAAAAAATGAGCTCGTTCAGAATTTTTGTATGTAAATTATGCAGATTTTAATACAGACACTTTTTAGGAGAAGAAATGTTGAAATTTCAAAAGCGAAGATCAATTAAAGAGGTAGTTTCGTTTCTTGATATTGTACCACTGAATAATTACAAACTTTTTAATATTTCACCATACTCTATTTATTTATATATCTATCCATCTATTTCAATTGTATTCTTCTATTTTTCTAATGATAATTTTTCTAATGATGATTTGATAGCTTCTTCATAAACAGGATAATCAATATAACCTTCAGCACCTGTATCATAGAATGTTGCACGATGATATTCGTTCAACTTGTAACCGTTATATAATCTATCTGGTAAATCAGGATTTGAAATGAAAAATCTACCATAAGCGATTAAAGTTTGACCTTTAGTTGTTTCTTCAATAGCAGCTTGAGGATGAGTAGCGAATTCACCAGATCTAATAACAGGACCATTCCAAATATTATAAATGAAATCATTTGAAGCGTCAATGGCAGTGGTACCTTCTCCAAGGGCAAGATTAGTGACTCTTGGATCAAGAAGATGAATGTAAGCTATTTTTTTACCTTGTTGAGATCTTCTTTCAATTTCACCAATAACGTAAGCGTATTGAGCAAGGATTGATGGTTCTTTAATACCACTCATTGCCCCAAATTCACCATATGGAGAAAATCTAATACCGACTTTATCAGCACCAATAGCTTCAACAACAGCATCAATGACTTCTAAAGTGAATCTAGCTCTGTTTTCAATGGATCCACCATATTCATCAGTTCTTTTGTTACTCTTTGGATCTAAGAATTGGTTCAATAAATAACCATTAGCACTATGAATTTCAACACCATCAGCACCTGCTTTAATAGCATTTTTAGCAGCATTAGCATAATCTTGGACATGTTTTTGAATTTCTTCTTTGGTTAAGCCATGTTGTGGATTGTTTGATCTTTCTGATTTAGCTTTATATTCATCAGACATATAAATGTTATCAGAAGCAGAAACGTATTTTAAACCATCACGAGCTAAGACTTCTGGTTCTGATTGTCTACCTAAGTTCCATAATTGAACGAAAACAAACGATTTATTGTCATGAATTCTTTTGAAAATCTTTGACCAATTGGTGATATGTTCATCTTTGTAAATACCCGGAGCATTATCGTAACCACCAGCTTCTTTTGAAATGAAAGTACCTTCAGTGATGATGAAAGTACCTTCTTTAGAAGATCTTTGACCGTAATATTCACTCAAAAGTTCAACGTTTGGAACGTTCATGTTATTTCTTAGTCTTGTTAATGGAGCAAGAGCAACTCTGTGTTTTAGTTCAATGTTACCAATTTTTATTGGTTTGAATAAATTTGAATCTTTTAAAGCAACAGGAGTGAAAGATTCTCTGAAGATGCTTGTATTTGGATCGGCTGGTTTACCAGTGTAGTAGTTAGACATTGTTAATTCGAGTGTATTGGTTAAGGAGATATGAGTATTGGTGTTGAAAGTAGGGAAACGTGAAGGTGTTTATATATGATGCCATTTGGAAATTTGATTTATAATGTTGATGCCTTAATTTATAAGCAGGTAAATTATTCATAATCAACATGTAGATAACCAGATAACATATATGATATCGGCACACGCTTTACACGATACCGAATGAGTATTGAGCTTCTCATTGTGAGTTGAAAAGTGAGTTGATTCTGTCTTACAATTATTAACATGATTTGAAATGACATCTGGTGTATTTATAAGCAAATTAATACACCTCGGATAATGATTCACACATGTGTAATTGGTTACAAGTTATAAGATATAAGATATAAGATATAATAATGCTCTACATATATCACTAAGTCATTGATCAAATTTTGCTTTTATAATACACATTAAATTCATTTACCTGTAATGGCCTTACCAGAAGTAGCCATTGCTTCTATTGAAACAAAGAGTTAGTATAAGGCAAAAAATACAATGTTTCCATAACCATTTGAATACATACCTCTTCTTGCTGCGTCCTGTAGTAAATTGGTATCAACGTCGTTTTTACTTATATGAACGTATCTGACTGTCGAACCTCTTAAGAATATACTTTTAACTGATGATAAATGTGGGAATTTTGCCTCATTGTTTACAGAGACGTTGTCTAATTTCAAATTGAAGAACTGATCTGCTGTTTTCAAAGTTCCTTTGATTTCAACACCGTTTTTCAACTGTGTGGTTTGCTGTTAGTTTATATGGTGATTGGCGCATTCATATATTGAGACTTACTTCAACAGTGATCTGTGGGAACAGAGTTAGTATTATATTATATTATATTCATCATTGCAGTGGTGATGAGATACTCACTTCACGGTCCACCAGCGTCTTGAAGAAGGACAAAAATAGCATTTCCAAGTTGGATTTCAGAGTGATTTCTTAATATTTTGGTGATGTTTTTTTCTTCCAAAGAAAATAATTTGAAGTTTTTCAATTACATAATTTTTATTACTGATTAATTTCATTAAATTTATTTCATTATTTACAAGTTATTTACCGTTATTTATGATTTAAGTCGTTGTCTCGACTCTCACTTCGCTAGTTGCGACACTTCAGACAGAATTTTAGACCCTTTTCTAGCATTCTTCAACTGTTGAGAATACAATCCACTAACAAGAACTCTCATTGCAGTTCTTGGTTTTCTTAAAGTTGAAGCATAAACCAATGAGGAAGTCAATAACGCTAGTGCACCTGCTTGATGTGCTGATGCTAATGGAATTGGCACTAAATATAATAAGGTCATGATACCTAGACTGACTTGTAAAGTAACGAACCCCATCATGGCATGCATTGCTGTATTAACGTTCTTTGGAGTGAAAACTTTGAACTTACTGGCGTATAAATGAGTTGCAGTCATTGCAAGAAACGTCGTCATGGCAAATATTCTATGGTTTAATTGAACTGTTGTTGGATTCTCCAACATATTTCTCCATAATTTATCTGATTTATCTTCCTTTCTTGCATAATTATCATCAAATAATTCTCTTTGACTTGGAATATAATCATCACCCATATGAGGGAATGTATTGTAGATCAAACCAGCATCTAATCCTGCAACTAACCCACCAGTCATTGCAGTTAAAAACGTCAACCCAACTAAGCCCATTGCAATTCTTCTTAATGGAGTTAAAGCAGGATTATCCAGCTTTTGGAACAATTCTAATGCTTCTTTTGGATTTTTAACCCATTTATTCTCTCTCAAGATTTCTAACCCAGTCCATAACATACCAACGTATAACATAAAAGCTGCACCTAAATGTGTGGTCAGTCTATATTGAGACACAGTAGGTTTAGATCTTCTTTCAGTCAATTGTTCTTCATCCAATCCAGATTTCACCATCCACCAACCGATGGCACCTTGTAAACCTAACAATCCAATTAAAACAACCATTCTTTTATTGACTCTTGATGAAGTTTTTCTACTAAGAGCGAAATAAGCAGCTGGTAATAACATGATGACACCAATAGCTCTACCCCATAGTCTATGACCCCATTCCATGAAGAAGATGAATTTGAACTCTTCTAAAGTGATGTGTGAATTCAATAACTTGAACTCTGGTGACTCTTTATATTTATCGAATTCTTCCTCCCAATCTTTTTGGGTTAATGGTGGGATGGAACCAGTGACAGGTTTCCATTCAGTGATTGATAGACCAGATTCTGTTAAACGTGTCAACCCACCAAGGATAACAATACCGAAAACCAAACCTGAAGTACCAACTAACCAATAACCAACCCATTTGTTACTGTTTAATAACGTTCTCTTTCTAGTGATGGCACCAACTGTTGGTTCAGCGGCGATGGCTGTTTTGAGTATTGATGAAGTTGTGAATGAACGACTGGCCCCATTTGATTTGAAAGCGTTTAGTAAATTCTTGTTGAATGGATTGAATCTCTTGTTTAATAAAGAACTTGAAACGGTTGAGGAAGTTGTCTTTGTTGCCAAAGTGAAATTACTCGAGCACGATTTGGCGACTGTCTTCAAAACTGAGGCGTTTCTCATGAAGAAGAACTGAGACTTTGAAAGCATTTTGGGACTTTCTTTTCAGACTTTTTTTTAATAAATTTATTTTAAAAGAAAAATTGTTCGACTTTTTTTTTTTTTGTTCTTTTTTTTACGATTAGAAATTTTGGGATTTTTATTCGTTGAAAATAAAATTTGACACAAAAATATATTGAAATTTATTGAAAAATGTCTGAAATTTGGAGTTTTGTGCCATTGAATCGTTAGAAAATCACATAGAAACAGTTCAGTACTCGTTGTCTATCTACCATATCCTTTTTGAAGCCATTCGATAGCGTATCACCTCACTAAGCCCCGGTTTTCTCTCTTTCTCTTGTTCATCGTACAACATCTTTCTACCCTTTTGATCCATGGCCCCCATTCCGCCGCTGACGTACCCAGGGACGTACAGATCACTGTCACCACCTATTGGACGTGTTTTCAGCATTTGATTGCTCCATTTCAACAATCCCAATTCTAGTATCAGTTTGAATAATAGCACTGTGATGTAAATTAGAACCAGCATCAACACATTGACAACTCGGAATTTATCTTCATCATATAACAACCAGGTACAGAAATCTTTACTCATGATTAAAAACAGAATGTATAATGCAGGTAATGGTAATCCTAATCTCTGTTGTAATCTATCATTATATTTGGTATTTGACACTAACTTAATGTTTTTGAAATTATCAATGAAATCAGTACTCAATAACTTAAGATAATTCTTATAAACTTTAGGTCTAATCTTATTGAATTTCGTAATATAAGAATGTTTAACCCAATCAACTAAAATTTCACTACCAATAACAATCATAGTTGGAGCGAAGATTAATCCAATTAATTTATTCAAACTCTTGATTGAAGAGCTTGGTAAGTTTGTTATACTTTCAATGTTATTGTTAATTTGTACCACGTTTCTCAATGAAATGATGGTTAACATTGTTATTAATTGGAACCTTTCCACAATATCAGAACAACTCATTTGAAATAATCCCTCTTTATCGAGTTTCTTGAACACTGAACTTTTGATCTCTGAAAATTGATTTGATAATAACAATGTAACTAATAGATTACTGTAAGAATTAGCAGCAACAGTTAATGCAATAGTTTCATAAATTAAAATAGTAGTATGTAATGATAGATAACCAACAGCTAATAAATAAAAAAACACAAATTTAATAAAACTCTTGAAATTTTTCAAATGTGAAGACATTTTAGTTCTAAATAAAACGTTCATGATATCTTGTCCAACAGTGGAAAACAATTTGTCACTGATCTCTAAAACACCAAACATGACATATAATTTAATTGAAGATTGATTTCTAATTTTATGATAAATTTTAGAAGTATCAATATTTGATAAACCAATAGTTAATACAACTAAGGATCCAAAAATTAGGTTAGAGTAGTCTAAACTCATTTGTTTACTCCTTCTATTGATCAATTGTAATCTAATTGTCTCGATGAATCTATAAGTATCTAATACGATCTTTAATGGTAAGATAACTAAAATTCTTAAAAATGAATTCAGAGCAGCTAAGCAACCAAACATCATCAACTGTTCTAATACAATAGGTAGCCGTATCATGTTCATGATCTGTTCAAAGGACTCTTCGGTGGAGATCAACGTTCTTGATTCTTCTTTATTTCTGTTCTCTTCTTTAACATGGGTATCATATCCATCAAGGTCTAACTCAGTCAATAGAAGCCGTATCAAGTTGAAAGAAGTGTCATTATTGTTCTTTTTGATACTTTTAGATTCGTTCTTTGACGGCTGAGTGAGTGATTGCCTCACTTTGCGAGTTTTCATGATACAATTCCACTCCAAAAAGAATGATATAAATTCTGTCCCATTTTTTTTTGCCAAAATAACACTTGATGAGTATCAAAGATTTTAAATCAAATTTATGCAAAAACAGATCATGACTGAGAGAATCTCATTGGATACAGGAAGCTCGATCTTCAGCAAATATCTCCATGCAGGAACGTTGAACCCATCAGAAGCATTCACTCTCACGATAAAATTGACTGAAGTTTTATCAGAAGCTCCGTGTGATGAAGCATTTTTGAAATTGATATCAAGATTCTTAACTAAACAATCTTATAAAGAATTGATCACTGAGAGAAACATCAACTTCTTCTGTGGGTATCCAACTTGTTCAAAACCACCAGAAAGAGTAAGAGACGTGTATGACTCAGGTACTAAAATATCACATTCAATGATGCCATATTCATATTTACAAACTTATTGCACGAAAAGACATTATCAATGTTCTGAATTTTATGAAACTCAACTATCAGATGAAGCTGTCTTTGCAAGAGAAGATATCGGATCTGCTGGATATGGTAAGATGATGAGATATGAAGGTGGAATCAAGTTATTAGAAGAATTATTAAACGAAAATGATGGTGGGAATGGGAATACCTCATTGACTGAATTGGTAAACAAGATCGATACGTTAGATATAACGTCAAAAGGATCAAATAAAGACAAGTCAATGCATGATATGAGTGATTTATTGAAAGATATAAAAATAGTTGAAAATGAAATAACAGAACCACCAACAGAACCGTTTAATGACATTGAAGGATTGAACGATCTTGAGAAATATGAATACTTACAAGATCAATCAAAGGCTATTGATGGATATATACTACGTTGATATAATGAAGACAAGCATGATGACTTTATGTAATTGTTCTATTCAATCTATTATCTATGACTGGAATTTATACTTACGAACTAATTCTCTTAGTGTTGGTTTACCTAAGATTGAATCAAATGGTGTGACACACTGGATCTCCTTCATTAGTTGGGTATATCTCACCATACCTTTCCTATGGATCTGATCTGATTTTAATTGATATTTCAGTTGTAGTGAAGGTAATTTAGTATTGAAATAATTATCAAAATAAGATATTCTTCTATTTAATCTATCTTGTTTAAATTTGATCAACTCTTTGATAGATTCACTCCAATCTTCATCAACTCCATTATGAATTGACTCCCACAATGTTTCAACTTCATATAAATGCTTATTTTTTTCATAATACATTAAAATATCAAATACTTCTTGTTCTTGTTTGATGAAACTCGATATGATTTTACTTATTTTACGATTCTGAACCCATGGTCCCCTTAAGAATCTAACTTTTGAAGAATATGCCACTTTGACTTTGTAAGCACCTTTGGATAAGATTCTTTTAACTCGAGCTATATCTAATTTAGCTCTTTCATGTAATGCTTCATCTCTTATGATGGTGTCTCGTATTATTGGATCTATTATTTTGGGTAAATTGCCCTTTCTTTGCTGTTTTCTAATGTATCTGTTGATATAATTTGTTTCTTGTTGTTTGATCAGATCTTGCTGGTTATTTAAATCTCTTTTAATAGGTTGTTTAAACTCATTTAATAATATTTGTGGTTTTGGTTTTGGTTTTGATTTATCTTCAATTGATCTTATAATTTCTTGAAACTCTTCTATGGATCCCTTTTGATATAAATTCCTCAATCTTTCTTCAATGGAATAACCAAATTTCATTGAATCAATGACTTTCCATGGTGACATCTGTTTCTTTTGATCTTTGAATAATGATTTAATACCTATTCCCAGCACAGATTTACCATCAATAGAGGCTATTTCAAGGGGTAAAAACGCATTGTGCCGCAGAATCTGTCTATAGAGTTCTAAGACACTCCTTTTATGAGCTCCTAAGTGTTTGAAATGTACAACCATCAATGCGATGAGAATGGAATGATAATTAGTGTCCTTAGTGGGAATTGAACCGTAAAAAATATATCAAGAAAAATTATTTTGACATTGAAGTTTCATTGAAGATACATTTAGCTAAAATGGTGAGTGATTCTGAACATATAAGAGCCCTTAAGTTTCCAGTACTAACAAAACAACAATCAAGCCACCAAAACAACAACCTCTTTCCATACAATTGAAGAGAAATAAACACACTTTTATCGTTTCTGTAAAACAATCAGAGTTTATAAAAGTATCAGATATAAAGAAACAACTAATCACAGTGATCCAAGCCATTGGTGGAATTTCAGAAACTGATTCCATTGAAGAAGAAGATGATGATATAGATATTCCTATCCCTTCATTCAATGACGATTCTGATTCTGAAGATGACATGAAAATCGATTTGCAATCAGATGATAACAACATTAAGCAAGGTAAACTAATACCAAATGTAAATGATATAACTATTGGTAAACCAATTGATGTTAATGATCCATATGATGATAGATTTAATACAGTAAAAGATGATGACAAGTTACCATTGAAAGAATTTAGTGTTTTAGCATTCAAATTAAATCAAGATGAATCGTTTAACGTTGTGTTACCAAATGCTGATGATTAAAGATATAAAATGGATTATATACAAGATGAATATCACTATTCGTAAAGTTAAATAATTACAAAGAAATAAAACTATCCCATAAAATTACAATTAAACTCCAAAAACATAAATAAAAAGTGATAAAATATATTAGAAAAATATTCTTTAAGACTTCCCAAAAAAATTCAAAGCTAGTGACCAAAAAAACACTCTAGTTAACTAAAGTAGAAGCAGTAGCAGAGTCGAATTTCCAGTTTGGTGGTAAAACGGCAGTAGTTCTGTAGTATCTAGCTAATCTGTGGATTCTTGATTCGATCAAAATTAATCTGAATTTAGAATCTTTATCTTTTCTGTTTCTTTCTAAATGTTTTCTAACAGAGACAGCTTTCTTAATTAAAAAGTATAAATCTTCTGGGATTTCTGGAGCTAAACCGTTTGATTTTAAAATTCTTAAAATTTTGTTACCAGTGACAACTTTAGTTTGAGCAACACCATGGGAATCTCTTAATAAGACACCAATTTGAGATGGAGTTAAACCTTTTCTAGCGTATTTGACAATTTGTTCAACAACGGCATCAGATGATAATTTGAACCAAGCTGGTGGGTTTCTTGAATATGGTAAAGCTGAAGAGGACATACCCTTACCCTGTGATAAACTAGTTAGTATTGAAGTCCTTTCTAAAAAGGGAGGCAACAAAAAAACATGTTGATCAACTTCTACGTAAAAAAGAAAGTTATTTGAAAAGAGCAGCTGAGTGGATTTTAGAGAGATGATTTTCATAAGTTTCACCTTATATCATACAATCCCTTTTAAATCGTTTCAACTTTCTTTTAATAAGATAATATTAATCCATAACTTCTTCATAAACTGGTATCATGCAGCGATGGTTAACATGGGATCCCAACAAGTTTTGATAAATCATTATAAACTCAAAAAAATAATATTATCATCACTAGTCAGAGAATCGCCCACCCAAAACCGACAATGACCCTAATTCATTACTTTTTAAACAGAGCTAGTAACACCCATTATTGCTTCTGTGATGAATTCACATACGGAACTGTGCATTCTACCCATCTTGACTGATTTTTTTCTATATGGAAATTACTAATGAGAATATGAAAAGAAAGAAGATTTTGAAAAGTGAAAAATTTAATAAAAGTTGTTTGATTTTTTTTTCAAATCCGCGATATTCTAGTGGTGTCTGGATGGCAGTCACATTTATTTCTCTATAAGAGAGAGATGGCTGTACA
Organism: Phaffomyces orbus; assembly: GCA_003708145.3. NCBI lineage: Eukaryota > Fungi > Ascomycota > Saccharomycetes > Phaffomycetales > Phaffomycetaceae > Phaffomyces > Phaffomyces orbus. The sequence goes on from PPNK03000039.1 coordinate 59,639, forward strand.
ATACAATACAGTACATAGTAATATATCAAATGTTGTATGTCTATAGAACTTGTTCTTCAATGTCTTCAAAGTCTTCTTCTTCTCCTAGTTCAAGAAGCCTGTGTTTTTCTGTTAGTATGACACCCCCCATAAATGTTGATAAACACTGTGTACAATACTCACTTTGAAACACCTGCTTTATCTCTAACCAATTCCACTGCAGCAGCGTACAACATTCTTTGTGATTGTTGACTGGTTGGTGGGAGCCAGTAGATCATAACCAGTGGTGACTTCTTTCTACCATCTGATAAAGTCAACGGGTACGATAAGATTATATAACGAGGAGAGTTATCAGGAATTTCCTCAATCAGTTCCTCAATTGATCCAACTGGTTGTTCTATCTGTGAGTCTAGTTTGATCTCATATGTAGTCTTATCAATTTCATCTGAGAATTGATATTGTTAGTGTGATATACTTGACAATGACGCTGATATCACTTACAAATTTGTGCTTGGACGTTGTCACTTCTTCCACTTTGGAAACGGAATTTACGTAAAGCTGTGAGTGTGTCCTCAGTGAAGGTGTACAGACCAGTGGACATGACAACAATTGGCTTCTATACCGTGGTGTGTCACTGCTAAGTTGGACGTATAATGTAATTTTTGTGAAAAGAATTGTTTATTTATTGTATTCGCGACCTGAAAAATGTGTCAATTCTTTACATGTAAATGTATTTAAAACTCAACTTGTGTTCCTAATTTCTTCTCTTGAGCCAATCTCATCACTTCAGTCCCAACTGAGATGTCCATAATGCTCAATCCAACAATTTTACACAAGTAAAGATCTTTCTTTGAGCTGATATCTTGTACTTCAAATTGGCCTAATTCACCTATCTCAATACAATTCTCTGGCTTAACTCCATTCTTGATCAGTTCACCAGCTTCATGTAAAGTGTGATCATAAGAATCAACAATAATCTTACCGTTCTTTAAGGCATGTTGAACAATCTCATCATCAACTTCGAACATATGTGGTTTATAACTACCTATTAAAGAGATGAACACCTGTTTAGTCTTGGATAAGTTTTTGAATTTGATAGATGGTTCAGTTGATGGTATACATCCATAGATGACATCACTGTTACTCAAGTCAGTGTCTTCATGGATCAACAGTTTGAAATCAACAGAAGGAAATTCTTCTTTCAAGATATTAAACAGTTCATTTGATTTATCATTAATTGAACGTACTGACAATTGAACGGTTTTAAACAGTTTTGGATACAGTAACAATGTCAGTTTAGTGTGCCAATACCCTTGTAGCCCATTACCATATACAGAGATCTCTTGATTTTCCACATGTTGAATACATTTACTCAATGCCAAACTTGATGCTAAGGCAGTTCTAAAGGCAGTAAGGGTGAATGCATTCAAAACCCCTAACAATTCACCGTTAGTCTGGTTAAGAATCGAGACTGAACCCTTGAACCCTTCTTTAGAGCCACCTAGTGTCTTAATACCAACTCTTTCAGCAAATGAAGGCATGAAGATATGAACAGCATCGAGATCTTCTCTGTTAACAACAATTCTTTCAGGAATTCTAGATGGATCTTGATTGTACTGAATCAATGCCTTTGCTAACACTTTTTGGAACTCGAATAGCCCTGCTTGGTCTAAGGAATCGATCACCTCATTGACATTCGAATCTGAAATGACAATCATTTTCTTATATATAAGAAGGTGTTTATATAGAAGAAAGTGTTTCGGAACTTCTTTTTTACGTTTGTATATCGGACACTGGTAAAAGAATAGAGACTCATCAATGTCTAACCTGATACGATTAGAGAAGGCTGTTGTCAAGCCCTTGTCTTCAAACATTCCTCTGTTCAAAAATCCACTGACCTTATCCATCAATTCAAATGAAAAATGGGCAGTCATTGGGCCTACCAAAACAAACGTATTGAAGACCCTATCATCACAATTCTTGATAAATCCCCCTTTATCAAGAACTTATCCATTCCTAGAGAAATCTATCTGGCCATCCTCTGTGATACAATTCCTAGAATTCAAAGGCGTCTTACCAACTGCTCATTTAGGTGCAAGATACGAATTTTTCAAAGATGAATTCGATGAAACTACTAGAAAATATGTCATTGGTAATGTTAATAACGATAGAGTTATAAACTATGATTTAGTTGATGAGATTTTCCATAAATTGAAATTAAACGGTTTAGAGAATCGTTGGGTCATGGGATTAAGTAATGGCCAAACAAGACGTGCAAGATTAGCTAGAGCTTTAATTAGAGAACCAAAGATCTTAATAGTAGATGATCCATTTTTAGGTCTTGATCCAATGGCAACAGAGGTTGTAAGTGACGTATTGAACTCACTGCCACCAAATCCATACGTTGTGCTAGGTTTAAGATGGCAAGACGAATTACCTGAATGGATCACCCATGTTGCGGTTGTTGATGAAACCGGTATAATAACAAAAGGTTCAGTCATTGATTTGAAAGATCAGTTGATTGAATTGAGGCAGAAATATGAGGATCATTTCCAACAACAACTGATCAAGAATGAAGAAAGTATTAAGAGGTTGAAATCATTATTCAAATCATCAAAAGAAAAATCTTTAACATCACCACATATTGAATTCAATTCAATCAATATTGCATATCGTGGTCAAGACGTTTTGAAAAATTTAGATTGGAAAGTTCATCATGGTGAGAAATGGCACATTCAGGGTCAAAACGGGACCGGTAAGTCAACGTTATTATCTTTGATTACAGCTGAACATCCACAATCTTGGAATTCATCAATTATTATCAATGGATCACCTCGTAGAACAGGTGTTCAAAGTTATTTCGATATCAATGATTCAATCGGTTTTACATGTCCTGAATTGCACTCTATATATCCTTCAAAACACTCAGTTCATGATGTTGTATCAACTGGATTTCTAGTTAGCTCATGGATCCCACCAACTGATTTAACTAAAGCACAATTACAAAGAATTGAGATTTACTTAAGAGAGTTTAATCTATGGGACAGCAGAGATTTACAATTCCGGGACTTGAGTATCTCTGATCAAAAAGTGCTGTTACTCATCAGATCATTGATTAAGAATCCTGATTTAGTTATACTAGATGAAGCTTTAAGTGTCATGGATGAAGACATGGTTGATAAATGTAAACAGTTGTTAAGACATTACCCAGGTACTGTTTTAGCTGTTGGACATTTGGAAGATGAAGTTCCACATACTGACAATTACTTAAGACTGATCAAACCAGGTGAGCATGAAATAGGAAAGAAATAGAGTATCTATTCATCATCAACCTTGTATTTCCTTCTAAAGATCTCTCTGCCTAAACTTTGTGATCACTGCCCCCGACTCCCCCGCCAAACACCCACCGTGTGGGGCGGGTGACATTTTCTTCAACATGTCGAAAAAAGCACACCAACTTGTCACTTCTTTATTGTTCCCACTCCAAAAACTAAAATGAAGTTCAGTATCTTCTCGTTATTAGCATTAACTGCGTCTTCTCTGGTCTCTGCCGTTGAAGTTGATATCAACGAACCAGAAAAATCACTAAAAGGTGAATACCTCGATCCAAGGGAATTAGAACCATTTAAATATGCTATTAAATACGTTATTGAAGGTCAAAACAATGACGATGATGTTATTGAACTATACAACGGTGAAGAAACTGCTCTGGTTTACACCTTCTCAAACAATGAAGACACTGATGTCACTGTTGTTGGTGTTTCTGGTTCTTTCCGTGATCCAAGAAGTGGTGACATTATAGCTAATATCACTGATGCTAAAATTGGTCCAATTGGTGTCCCATCCGGTGAAAGTAAGACTTTCACTCAAAGAATTGGTATGAACTTGCCATCTGATAGTTATTTATTAGCTCCAGGTGTTTACGTTGTCAAGGATAACGCATTGGCTTTAGTTGGTGCTAAGACTAAATTAGTCATTGTTGATGAAAGACCACTTTCAATGTTCGCTCCTCAGTTAATCACTTTAGAATTATTATTACTTCTAACTGTTTCTCTTGGTGGTTATTTCTTTTGGATTAACTTTGGTGCAGATTACTTTAAAACTGTCAGTGAAACTTCAAATGTTGGAGTTAAACATACAGCTACCTCTTCAGGTTCTTCAAAAGTTGATGCGTCTTGGTTACCAACAGATTATGCCAAACAATCAACTAATAAAAGAAAAAACAAATAGACTCATTGCAAATCATGTATATTAACCATCCTTTTATTCAAAAAACGAAATCAATGCCTAAAAAAAAAAACAATTATAGATTATAAAATTTGTAATGCCTATACAAAACATCGTCTGCTAGGCTTCTAATTGTAGATCCTGTAGTAAATCTTCAATTTTAACGATATCTTGAGAATATGATTCATAACCAGGACTTAATTGATAATAGTCGTTGATCTCACCTTCAAATAATCCATTAAAATCAACTTTCCATTTACTAGCAAGATAAAATCTAATATCATCAATCAATTCAATCGTATCTGTTTCTTGTCTATTTTCAATTCTTTCTGAACTTTCCAAGATAATTTCTTGAAATTTGGGATCTTTTATAAAAGAATCTAAATCTTCTGAAAACTTTTTGGCAACAAAATGCTCTAATCTTCCCATTCTTGTTTCCCAACCTGCTCTTAATATCCCATATAATTCATCATTTGTAAAATCCATCTTATTAGTAGTTATAGACACTGCTGCCATAGTTTTCAGTCTTTCATTTAACAGAAGATTACCTGCAAATAATACTTCTAATGCATAATCAATTGGAATATCAGAATGATCATAGTACAGGAATTTGATTATAATTTCTGCAACTTCTTGAGATCCTAAAAATAGCTTGATAACAGGAATTGAATTACTCGTATCAACAATTCCTAAGGGTTCATTGATTTCATACTCTTGAGCTTCTGAAAAAGATGAAGTGAACATGATTTTGAAAAATTCATTACGAATTAAAATAGCTCTATGAACTGGATAATATGTTGTTAGTTCACTGTCTTCATTGAAAATAGATATTATTATATCGGGAAATATACCTGAATCATTTTGTAATGCTGCTATTTGTTCTTTGGTTATCTCTTCTTTAGATTCTATTTTGGATGTGATTATATGATTATTGACTAAAACTTTGAAATCTTCTCTTGCATCTGTAAATATATTCATTTGTAACTCATTCATTAGCTTTGCTCTTAACTTTCTTTCAGATATATTGTAATATTGGTTCAAACTATCGGAATATGAAGTTAATCGAACTTTCTTAGAATATTTCAATAATGAATCATGATTAACTGTATCTATCTTGTTCAAATCATGAGTTAAATACAAATAATCCACAATCAGTTTGATTATCTCTTCGTCATCAACCTCTTCTTGATCAAATTCAATCATATTTTTATCTTTCCAGCTCTTACCAAGCTTCTCTTTGAAATATCCACTTCTACTACTTAACATAAATCTATGCAGTTTAATCAAATCACTACCAATTTTGAAAACAACATCTTGAGTTACAACAGGAATCTTATCATCTTTCAGTAGTGCTCTAATATGAGATGCAAATGGTAAATTTGTATCAACAGCTTTGGAAATATCAAATGAAATTAAGAGATTCCTGATTGAATCTGTTAACGCACCGTATATACAACGAGCTCCTTCATATTTATCTGTATCACACACGGCACCTCTTTGTAGCAGCAACGTCACTACTTCCTCGTGTCCACAAAGACTTGCCAAATATAATGGAGTGTAATCGAACTCATCCACATCATTGACCTATTATTTTCAAGTATTAGTATTAACGAACTGATGTAAATATATATGGATCTAATCCAATAAAACTCACATTTACACCATTTGAAAGCAATTTATCCACACTTTCAACATCACCTAATCTGCAGGACATACATAGCTCTTCAAAATCCGACATTCTTTACTGAATATAATTTCTGTCTCATATGGAAAATAAAAGTGTTATTTTTATATTTATTTTTAGTTCTTCAACAATAACAAATACAGCTACACAATGAGAGTCTTCTTGAGGCATCAGCACCGCTCAATTGCATTGGTATCTAATGGTTACTGCCTAAGCTTGCGATACGTCCAGCAGGCAAAGGAATGTTTGACCAAATATGCCTCATTGGAGGAAACTGATCTCACTGGATATGAAGAGATAACAGAGAGACGATTTTTAGGAGTAGTTGGTATGCATTGCTTGAAGAAGAGTGGATTGGCATTTGTGTGTCTAATCACTGATAGTATGAAAGTTGGAACTACCAGACCTAATGAGAATGTTTACAAAGTTAAAGAAGTTGAGTTTTATTGTTTAAATTCAAATGAGTTTGATGTTTTAACAAGTCAAAGATTCAATAGTGAACATTCATATCAAAAATATCAGGATCAGCATCCCTGCACCAAACACAGAAAGCTGTTATTGTCAGGGTTTTATTATTCAAGAGATTTCGATTTGACGAACGTGTTGCAAGATCGTGGTGTCAGTCAACAACAAGATGCTAATCTGTTGCAGATGTTTGAAAATTATGATAGAAGATTCTTATGGAATTATAAAATGATTAAAGACTTGTTAAGATTTAGAAATAGAATCATGAATAAAGAAAGGGTAGCCTTTGATAAAAGTGAATTAGTTATATTTTTAATTAGAGGGTTCGTCAAAAGTGTAAATGTTAATGAAGATTCATTATTGACCATAATATCCAAAATTTCATATGCTAGACAAGATGATGCATTCTCTTTAAGTGGTGTTGATGAAAATGGATATGTTTCTAATTACATTGAAACTGAAGTATTATTACATACACCTTCAAATTTTTTCAGTTACACTCAAGTTAGAGGTAATGTTCCATTATTCTATGATATTGAGAATGCATTTTTATCAAACAAGAGGATCACATTTACAAATAGTAAAGAACTGAATGAAATTGCATTTGAAAAACATTTTGATCTACTGAAACTAAAACATGGAAATGTCATCGTAATCAACTGTTTGAAAAATAAAACTGTTGAAGAGGAGTTGAATAGTAGGTTCAAATACTTCTTAGCAAAGAAGAATTTACAATCTTTTGAAATGAATCTATCAAGAGACACTTTAAAACATTCACCTCATACTTTATCATATGTTTTAAATAATGCTATATTGGATTTAGGTGCATTTTGTTATGATGTTAAGAAAAAAGTTTATATTGGTAAGCAGTTAGGTGTTTTCAGAATAAATTCATTGGATTCAATCGTCAAACCAAGTATAATTGAAAAAATCATAAGTGGTGAAGTTCTTGAATTATCTTTAACTGAAACTAATACAGATACCAATGATCAATTTTATTTTGATCTAAGAGCAAAACATGATCTTTTATGGGATCAAAATAATGAAACAATTCAAAAAATTTATGAAAAATCAATCACTAAACATAGTAAGAAAATAAAATCAGGTATGAATGATAGAGTTTTATTATATGATCCATTTCATGATTTCACATCAAATGAACTGAAAAAAAGATCTAAAGAATTCACATCAACTTCAGAAATTTCAATATTTACAGGTACTTTCAACGTCAATGCAGAGATTTATGATCATGACATTACAAGTTGGATAAATCCTCAAGGTAATTACGACTTAGTTGTCATTGGACTTCAAGAAGTTATAGAATTGACAACCACAAAGATGATGATTACCGATGATCATAAAAAATCTATTTGGGAATCTAAAATTAAGAAAACTTTGAATTCAACGGGATTGAATTATTCTTTGACTTGGTCCAGTCAATTGGGTGGGATTGTATTGCTTTTTTTCGTTAAAGATGATAAATTGAAACATATTAAAGAAGTTAGTGGGATGGTAAAGAAAACTGGATTTGGTGGTATTTCAGCTAATAAAGGTGCAGTTGCTTTAAGTTTTACATATTCATCAACAAAATTTTGTTTTATCGTATCTCATTTTGCAGCAGGTTTAGAGAATATTGAACAAAGACAAAATGATTACAAGACAATTAGTAAAGAAGTAAGATTCATTAAAAATAAAAGAATTAAAGATCATGATTCAATTATCTGGATGGGGGATTTTAATTATAGAATTCTATTAACTAATGAAGAAGTTAGAGAATCAATTCTAACAAATAATTTAAATTATTTATTTGAATTTGATCAATTGAATAATTCAATGATTGCAGGTGAATCATTTCCTTATTTTACTGAAATGGAAATCAAATTTCCTCCAACTTATAAATTCGATAAAGGTACAAAAAATTATGATACTAGTGATAAACTTAGAATCCCAGCTTGGACAGATAGAATTTTAAGTAGAGGTTCTAATTTAACTCAATTGAAATATGATTCGGTTCAGGATATAACGTTTAGTGATCATAGACCTATCTATGCTACGTTTAAAGCAGATGTGAAGATCATTAACGAAGAATTGAAACATAAAATAACTAAAGAACTATACGAAACAAGAAGACAAGAGTTGGACAAAAAGGGAATCAAACAAATTGAATTGCAGATGTTACAAAGAAGCCAAGGAAACACATTAAATAGTGGGAATGTTGACAGTCTATTACCTCCACCAAGTTCAGATAAGTCTAAATGGTGGATTGAAGGTGGATTTCAAGTCAAAGTGAATTTAGAAATTCCAGAAAATGCAAAGATGGTGAATCCATTAAGACCAGCAAATCCTTTCATACCGACAACAGAGAGTGATTTTGTATAAATAAATGATGATGATTATGATGATGATGATGAAGCACCTAAGTCAGTAGGATCACTATTTGTCTCTGCCATTGTTTCTACCTCTTTAGCGATCTCTTCAATCTTGAATTCCAGATCATCGAGCATTTGCTCTAATCGAGTCGCTGTTTTTTCGCCCTCTTGCAACTTCTGGAAGGCTTCTAAGAATTCCGACTGTGTAAGCTTAGGCTTCTCTTCTTGGGTCATTCTAGTGTGTTTTGTACTTGATCTCTTAGGCTCTTTCACTGTTACAAATATAAAAAGAGTTCGCGAAAAACTGGATTTTTTTTGACAACGAGGTGGTTTCTTCAAATCCCATCAACAACTAGATTCTATTAAAGAATTCAATTGAAGATGCTATTGAGACTAAGCTTGGTGTTGCTGGTGCAAATTTTTGCCTTCACTGTTGCCAAATCTGTGCTGCCACTTGGTTCTTTGGTTCTGTATGATCCAAAATCCACTAATCTAGACGACTATTCAAAATTATTCAACTATCTAAAAGATGAACAAGAAGCATCAATTGAATTCAAAGAAGTCACTGATTCAAGCATCTCACTATTCAGAAACGGTATCAGAGTGTATCAAAACTTGATTGTCTTACCGACAAAGCTAAGAACATTAGGTGAAAATTTGAATAGTGCTAAATTACTGGAATTCGTTAATTCAGGTGGTGATGTTTTAGCTGTTTCTAATCCAGAAGCTTTGGGTGATGCAGTTAGAGGGTTTACTAACCAGTTAGGGATCTATCCGTCCCCTAAAAACCATCAATTGATTGATTACTTCTCAAACATCGAAGATGATCGAAAACTCGTTAAATTGACTTCTGAGAGTCTAGTTGATTCTCACATTGTTGATAAATTACCAAATGAATTAACTTATTCAGGTTCTTCTGCCTTAATTAATAATAACGTTCATTTGATTCCAATTTTACAAGCTCCTACCACTTCATTCACAAAAGATTTCAAAAATGATGACAGTACTGAAAATAACTGGACAGTTGGTAAACAAGGATATTTAGTCGTTGCACATCAATCTTTGAACAATGCTAGATCATTATGGTTAGGTGATGAAAAACTTTTAGAAAATGAACAATTTGAACAGAATGAAGTATTGATCAAAGATTTAATTGATTGGCTTTTCCAAATTAAAAACGTAATTAGAATCAACTCTGCCAAACATTCCCATGCTGATGGTACTAGTTATGAAGATAGACCATATAAAATCAAGGATGATGTTATCTATTCAATTTCTGTTTCCGAATGGGACGGTGCTAAATGGGCTCCATTCATCGCAAATGACATTCAACTTGATATTAAACTATTAGATCCTTATCATAGACTGACATTAAAACCACAAGAATTGGAAGAAGATTCAGCAGTCTACGGTGTTGAATTAAAATTACCTGATCATCATGGTGTTTTCTCATTCCATACCGATTATAAAAGATCTGGTTATAGTTACATGGATGATAAAGTTGTTTTATCAGTGAGACATTTAGCTAATGATGAATATCCAAGAAGCTGGGAAATCACTAACTCATGGGTTTACATCAGTAGTATCGTTACTGTTTTGATCTCATGGGTCGTTTTTGTCTTTGGTTTTATCTTTACAAAGGATAAAATCACAGCAACAGATAAAAAAGATAAATAGATTATTACTGTATATTATTAAAACTATTTTTTGATGATTTTAATCTTTTTTTCAACCTGTAATTAACGTTAGTAAGGGGGTTCCAATCTTAAATTCATTGATGAAATATACTCACTTTCCATCTTTCGAATTCTTCAACTAGTTCTTTTAGTTCTTTAGCTAATTGATTTATGGTTTTTGTGATGTTATCTAGTTTAATCTCAAGGACAGGAGTAGTTTCACCAACGTTCTTCTCTATGAGTGCACCACCAACCATTCTGAAACATCTTCTATCTTTTTCAGTTTTCTTTAAAGTTTCTAAAACAATTTTATGTTCATCTTCATCGTGTTTCAATTCGTTCAATTTTGATTGAATTTCTGCGATTGTTTGTTGGTATTGGTTATACTGCTGTTGTAAGAGTTCGTGATTTGGTGGTTGGGACATGATTTGGTGCGTATTTCTAGGGTGGTTTGTAGGTGATTTTATAATGATGTATTTGATAATGTTTCGGATTGTTGAAAAAAATTATGAGTGATGAGATAATTGATCATTGTAATAGAGAGTTCTACAAAAGTATTTCAAAGCACATATATAAATAATAGAAGGTGATATAAATATAAATTTCACCTCTTAAGCTCGAATACTCTTCAAATATTCAACTCTGTAGTGGTTCTCGTCAACTGGTCTATTTAAAGGAGTCCATTTCGGTTCTTCTTTGAATAATCTTGTCGCTTTGATAAAGTTTTTATTACTCAGAGTGAATCTATGATAAATACCAGCTGGCATGATTAACAAATCATGTGGTTCTAACTTAGTTCTGATCCATTTATCATCGCCACTTCTAACGTCAAAGAAACCTTCACCTTCATTAATATATCTAATCTCTTCATCTTCATGAATATGTTCAGTGTAAAAAATGTCTAATTTAGCCTTCAAGGCTTCTGGAGAACCAAATGAAGTTGGTGATATCACGATTTGATCTCTGTTTTTGTAATCTCTTTCTTTAGCCAATTCATCAACTTCTTCCATCGTTTTGAGATTATAGTATAATACTCCTAATTTTAATAAATCGTCAATACCAACCTCAATTCCTGAGTCATGGTCTTCTCTATAGTCCACAGTTTCATCGTTATCGTGATAATAAGCTCTCATAATTGGATGATATGCACTCCTTGAAATCAGATTGTTGTGTTGATGAATCTATATCCTACAATTAAATTCCATGTGAGAAAAACCGTTAGTGGCACGTGAGTGGAGCCACAAATATTAAAATTCCAGATCTTGATGGATTTGAACTGATAGGAAGCAGTAGTTGTTGGTGGGGTGTGCTTGATGCATTGTATAGAGTTCGAATTTGCGGGTTGAGGTTTTCTTATTGGCTAGGATGGATTATTGATGTTTAATTGTGTCATTTGAATAAATCTGACTCTGAGATGAGGTATTCTAAAATATTCAACTCACTGACTTCACAAAAATAACTAGTCAATTCCATCATCGACATCCATACAGCTAATAATAGTACAACTTAATAATGTGGACACTGTTTTAATGATTATTGATAATTGATCTAATTCTTTAAAGATTTTTGTTATCTTTCCATATCAATTGACGTTTAATTAGGACTAACAGAAAAAACAATAAAACTAGTAATTTTCGAGCTCCGACCCACCATCAAATCTATTATCTTCAAGAATCAATCATCAATGTTCACAATCTCATTCAAATACAGAGTCTCAGACTGGACTAACAGATCAAAATATTTTACAGAACATAATTAACTCGATCTAAGTGAAATATGAGATCTCTTTTTTTTTTTTCTCTGTAAAAATTTATATTGAACTCTATACAACTAAACACATTTTCTTTATTTACTCTAATTTTGGCATTATGTCTTCTTTAATCTTCTTTTCAACTTAATTTTTCCTTTCGGGGGTGTTGCACACGAATTTATTAGCATCGGTTCAGTCTTGCCAATCTGGCCTGTTCGACTATGTTATTGTAAACCACGCAGCTAGGGCCCGTAAGTACTTCATTATAAGATTATGTTCTGATGAGTGCGTCCATTAGATGAAAACGGTTGTTCCATTGTTTCATGTAGTATCGCGAAAATTACCCTTTTCATTCAATTTGGACTTTTCTTTGTAATACAGACAACGAAATTTAGCTCTCTATTAATGGTTATCTGGGCTTGTTGGTGTAATGCCTAATAATAATAATAATAAGATCTGTACTTAACTTATGTATTGATTATATATGAAGTAATGAATAATGGATGATGATCTCTCTTTCAATATAAAGCTAACTAGAGGATTTATGTCTCCTTTTATAATATGAGAACAGAGAGACATTTACCTAAAAGGTAATCTCAATCATTCTAGAGTTCTTTCTGTTTAGCTAATTCACTTCTCGGTTTTTTTTTCTCTGAATTTACTTATATTTATATTCTATACAACGTAAAAACCTTTCTTAGTGGCTTCTAATTACTCTAATTTAACCACTTCATGT
>PPNK03000040.1:0-70818 GCA_003708145.3 Phaffomyces orbus
ACACCACATCCAGACACCACATCCAGACACCACATCCAGACACCACATCCAGACACCACATCCAGACACCACATCCAGACACCACATCCAGACACCACATCCAGACACACATCCAGACACCACTACTTCATTTCTGATACTACAACAATTCAATGCTAACTGTTCAAGACTAAAGGCCCTTCCATAAAAATCTTTGAAATCAAATATTTATTCTAAAGTAAGAAGATGTGTAAAAGTAATATTGAATTATAATTTATATAATTACGCATCAAATAATTACAAGATTTAGAACCAATTCTAGTACCCTTTTTTGATTTATATTATATATTTAATTAATAATGATTATTATTTATTGAGTTTAATATATTTTAAGATTCAATTCGAAGAAAAAAAAGTCAGAACAAATATATCTGAATTGGACACAAATTCATCTATTTGAATCAAATGCTGCTACTGTACTTGTGGCAACCACTGACGCTGAAGTTCCTGGATATGGTTCTGAGATTGAAAAATTCGACCATGGAAATAGGCAGATAGATATACAGTATATCCCAAAGAATATCATTACAATAAATAAAAGTTTTGCAATTCACAATATCAAACAACAAGCCTACCACAGACATGAATAATAGGATCCAAAACATTAAAAGATTTCAGTGATAAACTCTGTTCAGAATCAAATCATAGAAAAAGGATTTTATTGGAAAATACTCAACAATGGGAGAAATTTTGTAGCAAAGAGAAATGAATTATCGTGAATATATGAGCACCTTCATCATTTTAGACGATTTCAATAAAGATGGCCATCTTCCCATAAGAAAACAAGTCAAAACTCTAGATTCATACCTAACAGTTTTGAGATTGTTACCTGATAAAGCTGACTTTACTTGATATACTAATGATCAATTGGTTTGAAATTTGGATACAGTCGTCTTTATTGCTTGAAGTTTTCTGAAATATTCATGAACTGTGTTATAAAGATACTAATTGTTCTTAATGGTGATTTTAAGATCAGTCCATTTCAGTTCCAATTCAGTTTATCTATTCTCTAATGAATGAATATTGAATTTCACACTCATCCAGATTTCTTTAGAATCGAACGAAGGGTTAAAAAATGCAACCAGTCAAATTCAATCAGCTGTTTAACCTTCATTCAATTCTATTCAAGTGCTTTAAACTTTTACTCAATTCAGATCTAATCTGATGATTTTTGTTTAAATGTGATAATGTACTCAATGCTCACAACATAGGCTTTGTGGAGTTCAACATCTCTTCTAATCGTCCACTTTCCAAATAGTATCGCATGATTCAAGATTGGCAATTTCAAGAAAGAGAATAAAACTCTCCATTAAGGCCAGTGTCTTATTAATGTATATGTCCATTTAAGGAAAGTTTTTTTGTGCTCCTCTGTGCTTTTATTTCCATTGTATTATTTAATGACTTTACACCTTTCACACCTCCTGACAAGGAGCAACCTCTCATAGATAATACAGTGTATCAATATATACCACTACGAGGGGCTTCTATGACTGAGCTTTCATCAGATAATTATCAATCTATCATTCTATTTTTTGTAAAATGGAACAAGTCCTACACACACAATCTTCACCCATGAGCTTCAAATTAAAAAAACCAAAGACATAGAAAAGAAGATGCTGAATCACCAGCCGATTTTGTTGCGACATTAATGAACCAAGACACAAATGATTTTTTAAATTTGGAAGCGAAAAGATTTATGTTTTTTTTGCTAGAAAATACCTCACGTAGAAAAGCTAAATGATGAAGAGACAAAATGTTCAAGAGTTAATAGATATTCAAAAATTACATATTTTTACCATCTACAGATATCAAGATCATCATTTATTTTCCATATATTGATGCAAAAGCTATTACGAAAAGTATTGCATCCAACAAACATTATCGCGTAAAATAAAACATGACTTCAAGAAGAATCAAAACTATAGTCAATAAAACCGCTGAAGAAGGTGCGAACTTATTACTAGAAGAATTATAGCCAGGTGAATTATAGTCAGGTAATTTACGTCCATAATATCTCTTGAAAATTATAAAATTAATAAATATATTTAATAATAATTTATATAAATACTTTAGAAAATTTAATATTTTAAATATATTTAAAGTATTTAAAAGTTTAATATTTAGAAGATAAAATTACGATATATAAATTATAAAGTATAAATTTTATCAGATATGAACTAATGGGTGAGTCACTAGCAAAAGAGTCAACAAGGAATTATAAGCTGTGAACTGAAATAATTCAACACGCTAATCAATAGAAGATCTCGTTCAATCAAAACTTTAGCACTCAAAGGAAACACCAAGAAGGTTGTCATAATCATGTTGCTGGAAATCAACTGAGAGTCACATTCAATTATTTGAAATTATTTATATAAAAGTTGATCAAAGATGAAAGATGGTAAAGAAGAAGCAGAGACTAGATTGAAAGATCAAAAGACTAGATAAAAGGAATAATTTCAAGAAAAGGAATTGAGATTGGAAATAAAACAATAAAAATCAATGACCTTGAAGCTGTTGACTTTAAGTGCATAATCCCTTCTATGATTTATGAATTTTTTTTTGTCATATAGACCTAAGAGCATCTCATCTAATTATTTCACGTGTTTCAATTGCGTTTAACAACATATTCATACTCAAATAAAATCTAAATTTGTATCTTCTTTTAAGTAATCAATCATTGAAAAACCTGCCACTAATTGGATATCAACGATCCAGCCATTGGGCTCTAGAGGCTCATCGTATGGAGTAGAGATGTAGTTAGCAGCTAGCTACGATTCGAGTGCTTTCTCTAGTTTTTTGGTGCTGTTTTCAAGTTGTAACAGTTTCAGATCTGGCTACTATGAAATCTTGAGTCAGAAATTTGGCCACCTGGATTTTTTCAGATGAACAGTACAGATAGACATTCAAGAAGAAGTTCACTTGTCACATCGTCAGAATTCTTTACACATTTTCGCCATTGACTAATTACCAGTCACAAATATTTTACTCACCTCAAAAATAAGAGATAAGATCACCAATTAGATAGATCCGAGTTCCTTATAATGGAGCTAAAACACAAACGATTTTAGATGATGACTTGATTGAGAATAGTGATTGTAATGACGAAAATGTTGACACTGAAAATATAGTCGAATATATTACTTTTGACAATTATGAAGGCTTTACATATATATATATACTTTTCCATTTCAAACCAATGATTGTTTTTGTACTTTGATTCCACATTGAGGCCTAATTCTTCATTCTATAGGTCAAAAGATGTTCCAAAATTAATACAATACTCAGAGTATATCCATAAAAAAATCTAGCTACATAAAATTTGAACCTCTAGAAAAACCTCTTGAGTAGAAGATTGTAAATTGTATAGAATATAAAAGTAATAAAATACGATAATGTCTCTTTGTGAAGATTAAACTTAAAGATTTGATCGATTTTAGAGCCTGGGATAAGGATTTCGTTGAATTAGAAAGTGTCGAATCTATATTTAACAGAACGGGGCCTTTTATAAAACATGTGCTTCTGCTAGATAAAACGTGTTTGAAACCTCGTGCGTAAGAAAAAAAATAGATAATAGAAACGAATTTTTGGAAGAACTTGTTACCTACCTCTAACTTCTAACTTCTAAGTCCATTGAGCCAAGAAAGCCAGTGAATAAGATATCTGTCAATGAATTCACAAGTTATCTTGGCACACTACCTCAAGGTTTTCAAAAATCTTACTTTGATGATTAAAAGAATAAAGAGGGTGTCGTAACCATCCTATATCCTCAACGCTATAGCATAGATTGATTAAAAAAAAGAAATGAGCTTTGTTTTAATGGATATCTTTTACCAGATATGATTATCGAGATACTTGATTGGATATATGAAAGCCGAAGCATGCCTGTGCAATCTAAACTGTTGATCGTTTACTAATTGTAAACAAATCTTTAATACATATTACAGAATAGAGCACGTTCATCAAACAGCACCTCGTGCTTCCACTTTCAGCAGCATGAGCTCTTAGATATATAAATCGAATTAGTTGTCTGAATTGTTTTTGAGCTGTTTCTATTGAAGATATCAAAATTTGAGCAAAATGAGTTCAGAAACAAGCTCTATCACTTATAATGTGGAACAAAGAAGAGGTCGTTATCTTAAAAAAAGATCAATCTCCGATATCATTACTATTATTTGTGCTGGTGCCGCTTTGATGTCAGATGGTTATCAAAACAATCTTATGACAATGTTAAATCAGCTTTTTACTTTAGAATACCCAAAAGAATACACTGGTCCTGTGAAAACTCGTGTTTCTAATGCCTCTATTGTGGGTACAATCATTGGTCAAGTTACTGTTGGTTTGACTTGTGATTACTACGGTAGAAAGTGGGCAATTGTTGTCACTACTGCTTTCATAGTCCTTGGTTCTATCTTATGTGCTGCTGCTCATGGATCTTCTGTACAAGGAATGTTCTGGATGTTGACTGTTTCACGTGGTATTATTGGTTGGGGTGTTGGTGGTGAGTACTCTGCCTGTTCATCTGCTGCTTCAGAGTCAGCAAATGAGACTACTAAACGTAGAGGTGGTGCGTTTATTTTAGTTACCAATCTGCCGTTATCGTTGGGAGGACCATTCGCTATCATTATTTTTTTGATTGTCCTTAGCGCTGCTGGTCAGGAACATATGAACACCATCTGGAGAGTTTGTTTTGGATTAGGTATCATTTGGCCGTTATGTATTTTCTATTTCAGATACAAAATGGGACAAGGTTTTATGTACAAAAAATCTGCAATTAAGAAAGATGTTCCATATTTATTGGTCTTTAAATACTATTGGAGAAGGTTATTAGGTACTTGCGGGTGTTGGTTTATTTATGACTTCATCACTTTCCCTAACGGTGTCTTCTCAGCTAGTATTACTTCCTCGATTATCAAGAATCCTAAAGATTTAAAAACAGTTGGTGAATGGACTCTACTATTAGGGTTCCTCTCCATTCCAGGTGTTTTAATAGGAGCTTCTGTCGTCGATAGAGTTGGCAGAAGAAACTGTTTGATGATTGGGTTCACCGGTTATTTGGTCTTAGGTTTGATTATTGGTTTAGGGTATGATAAAATTTCCAAGATTGTTCCACTTTTCATTGTTTTCTATGGTTTATTCAACTCTATGGGTAATTTCGGACCAGGTAACTGTATTGGTCTATCATCAGCAGAATCATTTGCAACTCCAGTTAGAGGAACGCTATATGGTTTATCAGCTGCATGCGGTAAAGCTGGGGCTGCTATTGGTACACAAGCTTTTACCTCGATTCAAACCAATTTAGGTAAAAAATGGACCTTCATAATCGCTGCTATTTTGGGTATTACTGGTGTTGGTTTAGCTTATTTCACTATTCCTCAGTTAAAGGATGAGGATTTGATGGAAGCGGATATCGAATTTGAAAAATATTTGCGCTCTAAAGGTTGGAGCGGTACATTCGGTATTTCTGAAAGCTCTGATGATGATTCAAGTGGTGATTCAGAAGTGGAACAGCTAGAAATTAACCTTGACGAGACTAAAAAATAGAGACATAATTTTTTTTGGTTTATTTATGTATTATTTTTATAGTTCATAATAGTACACTGAGTATATCTTATAATTTTTGGCACAAACAGGTAGACACTTTACACAAAATAGTAAAATACCACATATTGTATAAATTCAATTTTTGTGTGGTTTCTTTTTGTTTGGTATATAAGAGAATTTTTTATTAGATCGTTTTGAACCCAATTGTCTTTTTATACACAAACATTCTTTCTTTCGTTATCTGTTTGTGTCAATAATAATATATTGAAAATAAGAATAGTAAGTGCATCACACAGCGATATTTCTAAATAGGTATACTAGTAAGCTCAATTGTATCCAGAGAAATTGATTCAACAACTAGCTGCCTGAAATATAGAGTTATTCAAATACAACTTGGAATATCACTAGTATTCGTGGTGCAAACTTTCTTATGGGTGTATTATCACTGGTATTTGTTGGTCTATATCTTATAGCATATATAGGTTTGAACAAGTACATCTGAAAGTCTGGCAACGGCGACATTAGTTTCATCTAGTTAAAATATAGGTGAATGGCAGGCTGTTTGGTTAAAGTCGAGGAGTAATTCAGTTTATATACAACTACAAATAATTCATAAACTCTATATAATTAGAAAACTACCATTATGACCATAATAATGTGATAATTCTCCAACCTCTGATTTTTGGTGCTGGTGGTTCAGGATGATCTTCAACATCTTTAAACAAAGCTTCTAACTCAACTTCATGAGGTCTTAAATATCTAGTTTTCTTGAAAATCTTCCAGAAAAAATATAACCCCCAAGCCAATGGAATGATGAAATATGAACTGAAGAAAGAACTAATTAAGAACTGACCATGTACAAAATTACTGAAACCAGCAGTTAATAAAATAATCATGGATGCAATACCTGAGAACCAAGCAGCAAATGGACCAAATCTAAATTTATGTGGTAGCCTACCTCTACTAATTCCTTGTGCTTTCATGGCTCTATTCAAATGAATATGATTAGCACTAATGAAAATCCAACCAACTAATAGATTAGCAGATGTTAAAGATTGGAACCAATGAAAAACATTTGCAGCATTAGTACTTATGTTCATGTAAGCTAATGGCATGAATACCACAACAAATATCAATCCCCAGTATGGTAAACCTCTCTTATTAGTCTTCAAGAAAATTCTTGGAGCCTGGTGTTTAACGGCTAAAGCAAATAAAACTCTTGAACCACTCACAATACTTAAATTAGCGGCTGAGAACGCAGAAGTAAGCACACATGCGTTTATGATACTTGGTAAAGCTTTAATTTGAGCAGCATTGATGGCAACGACAAATGGGGAAGATTTTGCATTACCAGTGCTATTGGCAATGATGGGATTGTTTGATGGAACAATTAAAGTTAAACAAAACACAGTAATTAACATTAGAAGAGAAACTCTTATGAATATTCTTTTACAAGCTGTGAATATACTTCTTCTTGGGTACTTAACTTCAGCAGCTAAAGCAGGAACAGATTGAACCCCACCAAAAGAATAGACAACACCTGATAAAGTTTTCCAGAACGCAGCAAATCTGCCTAACGAACCAGTAGTCAAATAAGTATTGAAAGGACCAGGATTTCTCCAATATTCAAAGCCAATTGGTTTGCCATTTGGACCACCACCAGAAGTGATAACAATCGAAACAATGATTAAACCAACCAATAAAGCAATTTTGATTAAAGCAAAAGCAAATTCAACTTCACCATAAAATCTAACCGAATAAGAGTTTAGTGCAACAATAACCACAATGAAAATAGAAATGAATATAGCTGGTGATAAATCAGTCCAATAGGAAACAATAACAGCGGCTGCAGAGATCTCACCAGGCATAACTGCACCCCAAACGGAAATCCAACCATATGCAAACCCCCAAGCAGGATCAATAAACTGTTCTAAATGACGAACAGTAGCAGAAGTAGCTGGCATTAATGAAGCAACTTCAGCAATAGCACATTGATTTAAACCAACAATAAATGCAACTATAGCATAAGCGATAAATGTACCAGCAGGTCCAGCCGTTGCTAAAACACCACCAGATGACAAGAATATACCAGTTCCAAAAACACCAACCAAAGCTAACATTTGAATGTGTCTTTGTTCTAAAGTTTGGGCTAATCTTTTTCTATCTTGTCCAAAGATTGAATCAAGAGAGTCGATTTCATCAACCTCTGTACTGTCACCTATTTTTTCATGATCATGATTCCCAAATTGTTTTGAGTTTGTATTAGTAATGTCAACAATTTCTAGTTCTGAAGATACTGATTCATTGCTTTTCTTCTTTAATAAACCAAAAGTCATCTTTGATAAGAAAGTTTGTTGAACTGTTGATATTATAAAATTATAGTGTGGTGGATTTTTAGATTATTTATATAATTTGCAAGATCTCTTAATGTCAAATTGAAACATTTCTAAGTTAATGTGTGTACTTTACTGTGGATTAAGCTAATCAATATCGCCAATGTAGTAAAATTTTATGTGCTAAAAAAAAATTGTGGTAATCCACAGTAACAATTTACATCCTAATACATTATAGTATTATAAAGCTCTTATTAGATGTTTACTTCCATCTCATATTTGTCGGTATTTATCTTTGAGAGCTATGTCCTATTATATGATGGAAGCATGTCACAGCTTTTTGACAGGAATTTTGATTAAGTTCCATTCCCCAGTTTTTACTGGTATGTAACTAAGGCTCCAATCATTTTTCATTTATTCTTTTCCTTGACATTTTTGCTCATTTCTCTGTAGATTCTGGAATCTGGGTCATCTATAATCTCACATTTGACTTAATTTTGAGCTGTTCTTCGCCACCATAATTTACTTGTGATAGAACCCCAGAAGATTATTATAAGTCCGTTAATAAACTAAATTTATCATTTATGAACTTGATCATTTTACTACCCAAGTAAGTAGTTGCTACTCTGATGAATCTTTTTTGATTGAACTACTTGAAGACTTTTGGCGCTCAATGAGTCTAACTCACTTTGTCCTTTCGGAGGAATTATCCAAGTAATTGATATGTCCTCAAGAAATACAAAATATTTTCAGTATACTTTCATCACCCTGAGGCTAAAGTGTTTTACATTAAGAATTGTTTGACGCTGTTCATCAAAGCTTCATTATAATCGTGGAATGGTTTAACTCGTCATTAAAAACTGTAAAGCTTGACAGATTGAGAATCAAACGACAAGATCTGATCAACTTAAAGCCCCTTTTCAATTGAATAAAACTTGACTTTCCAATATATAACTAGAAGTATCCTCAAGAATATATGATAAATCATATGCCACCAAATATTACTATGGCGATTGGAAAGACAATTTGAGTTTCATTTCACGGATACATGTCATTTTGACATTATGCATATTTGTTTCCTGAAGAGGAAATTTAATCGACATGAAAAGAGATTAAGAGGTGAGAGCAGACTAGCATCGGCACACAATCACACACTATGTTATTACAACCTATACAATGTTTTAACAAGAAATCTGAGTTCTTAAAGTGTTGTAGGACCGTGTAAAGAAGTGATAGATATTGAAATCTGAAATAGGGCTAATTAATTGGTGTATGTTTCACTAGGCAAATAAAAATATCATTCTTTAGCATTAGGGGCCAGGGTTGAGAAATTACTAGTAAGATACTCTTAGCACTTTTATAGAATCTTCAAATATACAGTCATCAAAATTACACACACAAGTGACAATACCAACACTCAAATGATATTTGGAATCAAACCATTTTTTTTGGTTAGAGAAATGCAAGTCCAGATTCGGAAATTTTACTGATAAGAAAGAAGTTGGTTGATATTTTTTAACAAGAAAGAAATACTCTTTCTAAAAAGCATTTCACGTTATATATTAAATGGGCAATAACTGTTAAAATATTTATTTATTTTATAACTTATTATAATCTATTGTACTATGTAGTATGTTTATTGGCCTTTCTATATTGTTTATTTATATTTTTTTCATTTGTATGAGATGCATTACTTGAATACAAGATTTTATAGGTAATTGTTCCTACTCAAATCAATCAACAATTCTATAACACGTACATACTATTGACTACATATATCTTTAGTAACCTTTGCTAAAAACTCAGTGGAATTTAAAACAGAATCAATTTCTGCGAAGAAAGATATAAACTTCTACAGGACTCGTTCAAACTTTGCATAGTACATTTCTACATGGAAATTAACTGTACCTGCTGTTTTAGATAATTTACTTGTAACATAAAGAGAATCAACTATCTAATAGCCTTCCACAAGTTGAACGGATGTTTCCCCAACTTTTAAATTGAAAGTTCTTCAAAGGTGATGCTTTTGTTATTACATGTCTTCTCAGTTCTTCTTCGCTTCATGAATTTTTAAAATAAATATCACTACCAGTTCGCATGTTACTCTTTTGTTTTATCCTAGCCGTAGCAACCACATCCAAATGTTTCATTAATTACTCTCCCTCTTGTCCTAAGAACAGCGAAAAACTGTCACCATCACGGTAATCAATATCATTCGTATAGCCCATTTTTGTAGCACTAGCCATCGATATAAGTGACAATTTTCGATTTATATGGTATCTGGCCACTAAAGCACATTCTATACGTGAAAACTTATTGTGAAACGATAACCTCTTATCATTCAATCTTTTAACAGCATCACGCATCAAAAAACGCATTCAACATATTGTCTGATATATAGTTGAGGAATTATGCGTCTTGAGCTAAACTCATGATTGAAAGGATTATCTAATTGCAATAGCTATAATTCTAACTAAGAGATCTTCCAAAGAGTATATGTATTACTTTGTTTTTGCTGAGATCACAAAAGTAGTCTCAGAGTACCATTAATCGAGTCTCACACTCCATTATGCTAGATTCTAATTCATAATCCAGGTTCCAGATCCCATAATTCATATCAACATAGTTCTGTGTAATATGTATGTAATTTGTAATTTGTCAATTAAACAATTAAACTACATACAGTAGTTTTTCCATGAACAAATATCGGAGAAATAAAATCTTGACTTCGCCGAAAAATTATCAAAATGCGATCATTCATGATTCCATCACGATTCAGATCATCACCAAAGTAACCATTACAACTTACAAGTGCGAAGAGCCCCGGCCTTCTCAAAACTCCCCGGATATATACCACTCATTGCTCAGGTTATTACGTGCCTTAACAGAAGGTTCAAGGTGTGAGGCTTGAGCCTGGAGCATCAAGATTGATGTTGGACCTTAATTGGTGTGCAAACAGTTTAGCGGAACAATTAAAGATCCAATAAGGATTCCGTATTCCTTGATAAAGAAGCTCATGCTTTTCAAACCAATTGAAGGTGTTTATTTTTTATGTCATGCATTAAATATTCTAAATCTTACAACTACTGGACTCATTATTATGTATTTTGCTAATCAATAAGGACATATAACACTATTAATATTATACTAAAGATACATGTTACACCATAGAGTCATAGACACTGCTTTTCTGTACTGAAAAAATCTGTTGAAACTTGAAAATCCACTCAATTTCCCACTTTGGTCGCGCACTACCAAACCGTTTCTTTTTTAACATTATAATCTCTGGCCAATAAAATCACTGGAATCCACCACCGAGACTTGTTTGAAAAAAGAAAAAATTTGTATATAAAACCAGTGAAATATGTCTTTAACACACTTTCAAAGTTTTTTTTCTTCTTCTCTTATCTTTTATCATATATCCAAAATGGTCCAACCATCAGAACCAGAATTCGAACAAGCCTACAATGAAGTTGCTTCTACTTTAAAAGCTTCCGCTTTATTTGAAAAAGAACCAAAATATGAAACTGCTTTAAAAGTTGTTGGTATCCCAGAAAGAATCATCCAATTTAGAGTCGTTTGGGAAAACGATCAAGGTGGTTTAGAAGTCAACAGAGGTTACAGAGTCCAATTTAACTCCGCTTTAGGTCCATACAAAGGTGGTTTAAGATTACATCCATCTGTTAACTTATCCATCTTAAAATTCTTAGGTTTTGAACAAATCTTCAAGAACGCTTTAACTGGTTTAAATATTGGTGGTGGTAAAGGTGGTTCTGATTTCAATCCAAAAGGTCGTACCGACTCTGAAATCAGAAGATTCTGTTATGCTTTCATGAGAGAATTATCTAGACACATTGGTCAAGACGTTGATGTTCCAGCTGGTGATATTGGTACCGGTGCTAGAGAAGTTGGTTTCTTATTTGGTGCTTTCAAAGCTTACAGAAACTCTTGGGAAGGTGTTTTAACCGGTAAAGGTTTAACCTGGGGTGGTTCCTTGATCAGACCAGAAGCTACTGGTTACGGTTTAGTTTACTACGTTGAACAACAAATCAAATATGCTTCTCAAGGTAAAGAATCCTTTGAAGGTAAAAGAGTTGCCATCTCCGGTTCAGGTAATGTTGCTCAATATGCTGCTTTAAAAGTTATTGAATTAGGTGGTACCGTTGTTTCCTTATCTGATTCTCAAGGTGCTATTATCTCTGAAACTGGTATTACTAAAGATCAAATTTTTGAAATCCAAGCTGCTAAATTAAAATTCAAATCTTTATCTCAAATCATTGGTGAAGCTCAAGCTTTCACTACTTCTCCAGTCAAATACATTGAAGGTGCTAGACCATGGATCCATGTTGGTCAAGTTGATGTTGCTTTACCATGTGCCACCCAAAATGAGGTTTCTGGTGAAGAAGCTAAAGCTTTAGTTGCTGCAGGTGCTAAATTTGTTGCTGAAGGTTCTAACATGGGTTCTACTCAAGAAGCCATTGATGTCTTTGAAGGTGAACGTCAAGCTACTGCTTCTATTGCTTCTCCAGCTGTCTGGTACGGTCCTGGTAAAGCTTCTAACGCTGGTGGTGTCTTAGTTTCTGCTTTAGAAATGGCTCAAAACTCTCAAAGAATTCAATGGACTTCTGAACAAGTTGATGCTGAATTAAAGACTAGAATGATTGCTTTATTCGATGAATCTATCAAATTTGCCAAATTATACACCAAAGAAACCAACAAAGAATCTTTACCATCTCTAGTTCAAGGTGCTAACTTAGCTGGTTTCGTTAAAGTTGCCGATGCTATGTTTGAACACGGTGATGTCTACTAAATGTGTACATAGAATTTTATATTACATTTAATGATTTGATGAGAATAGTGTAGTGTATCTGTACTTTTTTTTTTTTTACTGTTGGCTGTTGGTTTGTTTCTTAGTGTACTTGAAAGTATGAAAATTTCGCGATATTGATAGAATGGATTCAGGTAAATATTTTGTGAGTTATTGACAAATTATCAAAACGTTCTGATGAACTCTATTGAAATCCAACAGAGGTGTAAGAAGTAAGCTAAATTAACCAAGTCTCATCAAACAATACTAACTCACTCCTCTTCAGAATGATAAGTTGGTCAAGAAACGGTTTCATTGCCTATTCAGATTTAACATCATCAACAAATTTATCCATAACAAAACTTCATTCAATAAAAGGATCTTCCTGGAAACTTTCACCAAAGAAAACATATCAAGTCAAAAGCAATACATTGTCTAAATTAAATGAGATTAAATTCGTTCAATGGTCTTATTCAGGCTCTGATTTGGCCGTCATTGATGATATTGGAAATTTAACAATTTTAAGTACTGGTATAAATAAGTTAAATTCAAATTCAAATTCAAATCATCAAGTTTCATGTTTTGAAGATATAGAAATTTTACATCAAGATGATATATCCAATGAAAGCACCACTACATCGATTAACAAGAATACAAATCTTTCGAAAGATACTTGTTTCACGGATGTTTTAGATTTCAAATGGCTTAATGTTGATAAACCTGTAATTTATAATTCCCCTGCTATCAAGAGCAATGATGTATACTCTTACAACGTGCATCAATATAAATCATTTGGTGCCATTCATCCAACCCAAGGTAAATCTGGGTGTTTTGCCATACGAAGAAATGGATCATTGAGTTTTTATTATCAGACACTAAATCAGTCTATCGAATTTAAAAAAATTGATGTTTTTTTAGAGAATTTTGGAGAGTCTATAATTGATCATTCAAGTATTGGATTTAACAGAGATGGAACTATTATTGTGGCTACATTTTCAAATATTGATTATCAATTAAAAATTTATAGAATTTCTATAAACTGGGGAAATAATATAAATGAAAAATTAGAACCAATTCTAAAGATTGATAGATTAATAAATGAGAATATAAGTCGAATCGGATCAAATGGCTTAATTTTAGAACTTGATTCAATCGATATTATTTCCCCAAATTTCTCAATTGAAACTGAGTTAGATATTTTGGTAGCTTTTACTGGTCCTGGTGTGAATAATGGTAAGACATTAATACAAAAATTCCAGATATTTGATGAATTTGATAACCTAAGATTTAAAAATGAAATTGTTTCAATTGATGGATATGCCAACTTAAAATTAATAACAGAACTTACTATAAATGAAAAAATTATAAGTATAACAACGAAAAACTTTGAATTTTTATTGGTTTTAATAACTGAAGCTGGCGAAATTCAATTAAGAAATAGAAAAACCTTGAATTTGCAAAAAAGAAACTCAATTAGTTCAATTTCAACTCTGTTTGATATTGGATTTGGTTTTGAAATTCCAGAAAATTTACCATTAGCTGTTTCAATTTCCCCTTGCCTATGTGGTTATGTTTCTCTAGATAAGAATAAACAACTGAATTTCCAGACGTTAAAGTTGAAAAATTCTGTCAAATGGAATGAAGAAGAAAAATTAGCACTAAGTGCAGGTGTTGCCTATTTATTTGCAAGTGCTTGCTACACAAACACAGGAGCTGATGAACTAATTGCCACTGTTCAACTAGTTGTATCACAAATCAATAGTTTTGAAGTTAGAGAATCATTGACTTTAAATATCTTACAAGAAAGTCACAGAGCACTAAATTTTTCTTTGGATTTTTCAAAAGATCAGATTGATAGATTATTAGTTAATCCACCGATTCAAAAATTATTGTCATTTCAATACTCGTTAGGTAAATTTGCTGTAACTAATGAGCAAAGTTTAATTGCATTATCTGTTTTAAATTTGAGATTAGTTTCATTTAGTGTTATGTTATCATTAAGGGCTTTATTCCACCAGCAACAAAGAATAGCTAAAAAAGGTAATGTTGAAAGTTTAATAGAGTCTATTCATAGAAGTGAATGTTTATTGAGTACATTAGGTACAGTGAACTGGCTAATTGAATTTTTAATATTTTCATTACAAGAATTTATTGAACTATCATCAGATTCTAATCGTAAAAGTATCATATTAATTTTGTTTTTGAGTAAAATTCCAAGATCTTTAATGATTTATTCAATTGCTGGTATTAAGAGAATCGATGGATTTCTAACGAAAGTTGAAGAGAATAATAATTTGAACAACAAAAATCAAATTCAATTAAGCTTAGAAATATTCAAAGATTCAGTTGATAGATTTAGAAATTTATTGAAATTAGTTGATCTAGAAAGTTTTGAAATTTTTCTAAATGAAATTGAAACAATTTTACCAAGTAATAACACTAATGGAATTAAGATTGAACAAGATTTGATCCTTTCAAATAAAATACCAGATGTTTACTCTTCATCAGTATCACAGATATTCAATAAATTTCAAGAAAGATTCATGAACTCAAATCTATCAAATATATTCTTCCATGACACAAATTGGTTAAAATTTCAAATCAAATTAAACGAAACTCCGACAAATGTGATAATTAACTATAATAAAGTTATTGAACCTTCAATTGATCTAAACAAAGATCTCATAGATGATGTTACCAAAACTAAAATAATAAAGAAAGAGAAATTGAAGAAATGTGTGAGATGTGAATATATTACTACAGGTTTCAATCCTAGTGAAACTTTTAGTATTTTAGGATCTGCCTCAACTAATGGAATACCGTTAATGAATACGAGTCATTGGCCTGTCGCATTTCAAAGAACTTGTATCTGTGGCAGTTGTTGGATTTATGTCAACGAAGGTGATATCATAGAGTAGAGAATAGAGAATAGATAAATCTAGAAATTGTACTTGTAGATGGGGGTGAGTCATATAAGTATGATTCATCTGCTGATGTCTGGATGTTAAACAGAGATAAAGAATGCTAATCTTTTAAAATCTCATCACTTTCTTCAGAAGACGTTCGTCAGTATGTTGAGCAGAATACAAAAAGATAAGAAGATCAAAGTAAGGAGATCCAGATCTGGCTGTGTTGATTGTAAAAAGAGGAAAAAGAAGTGTGATGAGATAAAACCGATCTGTTCAAGTTGTTTTAAAAGACAAATTAAATGTGAATATAGAGCACTTCTATCAAATGAGGATGATCCGGATGGAAAACAAATAAATTCGATTCTATATGAGTATATGACTTGTGAAAGCGATAATTTGGGTGAGAGTGTTATGAATATCTTGTTTTCAAGATATCAAAATTTACCTTTATTAACAACAGCACCGGAAGAATTTGATAGTTCCAATTATCCATTAAATAGTCCTTTAAACTTTGATAACTCAAATGAAGATTTCTTATCTTTAGATTTTGATTTTTTGAATGCTAGTTTAATTCCATCTCCTATAAATACCTCATTGAAGATTAAATTACCAGTTGCGTTAAATCCAAAAGAAGTTCAATATTTCGAATATTACTGTAAGGTAATACTACCTGACTTATCATTATTACCACAAGAATTCAATCTTTATTCTAAGATATACTTGCCTATTGCATTTACAGAGAAGAAAGTTTTATATTGTTTGATTCTTTGGGGTTGTAAACATTTGAATGAGAATCTATATCATGTTCAAAGTGATGAATCAGATACTTATACACAGATAATCAAATCTGAGATCGATGGTCTGAAAACTTATGAATCATTATCTAAGCAAGAATTTATTTCTGGATTTGTTTCATGTATGCTTTTAGTTTGTATGGAAACATCATTTGGTGATACACAAAATTGGTCTGATCATTTCACGGATTCATTTAATCTATTGAATAAGATGCCAGGAACTTTCAAATACTTGTTAGATAACTGTGGAGTCGAAGATGGACTAGTTTTAGCTCAAAATTTTGCATATTTTGACGTTTTGGCTTCACAAACTAATGAAAATGGAACTTTTTACTCAATTCATGATTATGATGACGTTTTTAAATCTGAATTTGGTAAAAGATTTGCAATCAACGATCCATTACAAGGATGCATCAGACCATTGATCATTCAAATTGGGAAAATCGTAAGTTTGTTGGTGGAATATGATACTTTGAAATTAACTGTTGATTTACCTGAATGTGATAGATTTGCTCTAGTTTCTGAAATGATGAAAAAATCTGAAGAATTAGAACACAATATAAGATTTACAAAACCTGATTTATCGTGTTTGATTGATCTAAAAAACAATGACAATAAGTTTGAAGGAACTTCCAAAGAATTAGAATATCATTTGACACTTTTTGAAATATATCAAATATCTTGTCAGTTATATTTAAAACAAGTTATAAGGAAATTACCTCCAATGGTACCTGAAATTGAGATGTTATATTATGATTTAAGAGAAGATTTAAAGATTGTTATTCAATCACCATATTTCAGAAAAAGTTTGGCATTTCCTATGTTAGTATTGGGGATTTGTGCATGTAATGATGAGGATAGGAGAGAAGTTGAAGAAAATTTTGAGTTTTTAATTAAAACTTGTGGCTATTTATCAAGTTATTACAGACTCTGGATTGTAATCAAAAAGATTTGGGAAATTAATAAAATGGGAACTATTTATGTTGATTGGTTTAAAATCACAAAACAACTTGGTTGGAAATTAAGTTTAGGTAGATAAATAAAAGTCTACAATGATCTTTATCAAACAAAAATATACAAAATTAAACTAATTAACTATCTCGAGTTTGGATTCATCGATTTCATCCACATCAGGTCTTCTATCTTCATCAAAATTAACATCTTCAACTTTAATGAAACCTGATTTGAAATACCATAAATCATAAAAAGCCCAACATCCTAAAACTGCAGGAATCATGATATAAGCATCAATGAAATTTTTATAATCAAATGGTTTAAAATTTGACCAACCTTGAACTAGGACTAAGAAAATACCAATAAATATTGTAAAATAATTAGACCATGGGAAAAAAGCAGATTTAAATGGTAATTCTTCAACAGTTCTACCTGATTTCAACCACATTGTTCTAAATCTTAAATGAATGAAACAAATAGATGCCCAAATCATAAATGCTGCAACACCTGTTACATTAACGATATAAGAATAAGCAACGGTTGAACCAGCTGAATATGATAAGATTGATAAGAACCCAAATAAATGACATGAATGAATAGCAACCCAAGGAACACCTCTCTTAGTCACTTTTGTGAAAATTTTTGGTCCATAGCCCCTTTCAGCCCATGAGAATAAAGATCTTGAAGCAAGGAAAATGGCAGTATTAATTGAAGATAAACAAATGATCAAAATTATAGTAGTGATATAATATTTAGAATTAGGCCAACCTGCAGCAGTTAAGGCGATAGTCATTGGAGATCTCATAACCTTATCTGAAGATGTTAATGTTGGATTATTATATGGAACAGTAATACCATAAGCAATACTTAAACCATAATAAACGAACAAAATTCTAATTATTGTATTTTTAACAGCACTTGGAATAGCTCTTTTAATGTTTCTTGTTTCTGTTGCCAAGACACTAACTGACTCAACACCTGAAAGGAAAGTACCTGCATAAATTAAACCATTTGCAATACCTTTAAACCCACTTTTCAAAGGATAATCTTTGAATGGATTACCTGGAGAATGATCTTTAATACCACCAGCAGCATAAATAATTGCAAAAAGATAATAACCTGAAATGAAGATAATTTTAACAACAGCTAAAATGGCTTCTAAATTTCCCCACCAACTAACGTCTAACAGTTGAAATAATGTAAAAACAAACCACATGATTAAATACCAACCATAAGTTGGAACGGTATATGAGTATTGTTGTAAAGATGCAGTTAAACTAGTATATTCAGCAATGATATTAGTTATCCACAAGATAACATAACAAAGAGCAACAGTGGCACCAAATCCACGACTAACGAATTTTGAACCAAGACCAGCAAAATTTAAACCATAAAGTGAATTCATTTCACCAATGTAAAACATCATTGGAACTACGATTAGACAGCAGATTGAATAACCAACAATCATACCGACTGGACCAGAACTTGCTAAGAATGAACCCATACCAATAAGAGCACCAGGACCGATGATACCAGCTAAAGCGATAAGATTAACAGAATAATCTTTAAGACCGGCCTTTAAACCATTGTTCAATAATATATCACCTTTGGAGTTTTCATGATATGCTGATACAACTGGGTTGAGGTTACTCTCTTCAAATGTGCCCATTTGCTTTTCAAAGCTGATGTTTTCTGAAGATATTTTCTCCATTTGTAATGTGTGTCCTAGTTAAATAACGGTTGTAAGTAATATGGAGTTCAAATATCTTCAAAATTGCAACTTAAACATTCTCTTATATACCCCTTTGAAATGGAAACTAGAAAGATTGGAATTTTAATTGAAAGAGTGATCAAATTATCGAATTAATAGATTAGATCACTGATAAGTTTAAAATTTAGCGACTATCTTAGAGTTTAAATGCGGATGAATAAAAAAACTATGCGATGCGACTTGATGATTTCAACTCATCGGAAGTAAAGAAATTGTGAAATTTTGTATATAAATTTGATGAGTTCTTTCCTTCTTCTATTAGTTGTTTTGAGATAAGGTTATACGAATATGACAGTGACAAGTATCAGTGAAAGATTTGAGAAACTTTGTGAAACTGTGCCAATTGTGGATACACATAATGATTTCCCTTATCTATTAAGAGTTCAACTCCATAATGAAATTCATTCAAAAGAGCATGATTTTGATTTCGATACTTGGTTGACAGCTCACACTGATTTGAAGAAAATGAAACAAGGTAAATTAGGAATCCAATTCTTCAGTTGCTGGATAGAATGTAAAGATCCAGATTATTTATACACCGATTTCAACAAACCAAATTCTGTTGTTAGAGATACATTAGAACAGATTGATGTCACTAAAAGATTAGTTCAAGAATATTCTAAATCTTTGAAATTTGTTACAAGTGCAGATGAAGCTTTAAAGAATTTCCAAGAAACAAATGGCAAACAAATTTCAATCACATTAGGTATTGAAGGTTTACATCAATGTGATTTATCTTTAGCTTGTGTTAGACAATTTTATGAATTGGGGGTTAGATACATTACATTAACTCATAACTGTGATAATCCGTTTGCTACAGCTGCTTCTTCCATTGCAGCTGGGAAACCAGATAAAGGGTTGAGTGAATATGGTAAAGATTGTGTTTTAGAGATGAATAGACTAGGTATGTTGGTTGATTTAAGCCATGTTTCTCATCAAACAATGGTTGATGTTCTAGAAATCACACAAGCACCAGTTATATTCTCTCATAGTTCAGTTTATAATTTAAGAAAACATGAAAGAAACGTTAGAGATGATATCTTATTAAAAGTTCAACAAAATGGTGGAGTTGTTTGTATCAATTTTTTCCCTGAGTTTCTTGCTGCTAAGCCACATGAGCAAGTGACAATCAACGATGCAGTGGCACATTGTAAATATATCATTGATTTAATTGGATGGGATCATGTTGGATTTGGATCAGATTTCGATGGTATTCCACAAGGTCCCAAGGGACTAGAAGATGTCTCTAAATATCCAGGCTTGATTAAACTGTTATGGGAAGCTACAAATGCGACAGAGGCTCAGATATCTAAAGTTATGGGATTGAATGTTGTTAGAGTTTGGAAACAAGCAGAAATAGTTTCTGATTCATTGAAGAAACAATTACCATTTGAAACGAACTGGAAAGATAGAAGTTGGAAATTTTATGAATATTCAAGAGAATTCCCAGAGATATTTCCAGGGTCCTATCAATTGAAGCAAAATGAGTATTCTAGTGAACAGGCGTTAGATAATAATAGATGAATACTAATTGAATGTGGAATTTTGTAGTGGGAAGTTATTTATTTGTTACAATGATGTTTTTATATGTGTCGGAGACTGTGGACTCTCTAGCAATATACAACATGTAGTTTATATACTTAATACCTAATACCTCAATACCCTAACACCTAACACCTAACACACTCGTTACATAATCAAGCGGATAATAAATTCTCTCTAAGCGGATAATAGTTAAATGTGGTAAGATTATTGATTGATTATCTAATCACATGCCACTTTGATGCAGGAGCCCGTTGCCCACGCATTCTCAGCCAATCAGGCTGCGTCTTTTAATAAGAAGCTCCTCAAGTTCCGTCAGGTCCACGTGATCCCCATAATAACTTAACGGACTAACTTCTATTTCATCCCACAAGGTCAAGATGAGATCCCCATTATAAATACTCAAGCCCATTCCTCTAATTCAACAATCATGGATCTCTCTTCTGTCAACTAATCAAAACTAAATGTTATCTCCTGCTCAAGTCCAAATCATCAAGTCTTCAATCCCATTTTTAGAACAAAATGGTGTCACTTTGACTTCAAGTTTCTACTCTTACATGCTAGACACTTACCCTGAAGTTCGTCCTTTCTTCAACAAGTCCCATCAGATCACAAAGAGACAACCAAAGATCTTAGCCTACTCCCTAGTTGCCTACGCTAAAAACATTGAAAACATCGCCCCATTAACTCCATTCGTTAAACAAATAGTGGAGAAACATGTCGGTTTAAACGTCCAACCTGAACATTACAACATCGTTGGTGTCTCCTTATTGAAAACAATGAAAGATATTTTAGGTGAAGCTGCCACTCCTGAGTTCCTTAAAGCCTGGGAAATTGCTTATTTCGATCTAGCTAACGTTTTAATTGGTTTAGAAAAATCAAGATATGATACTGAATTGAAAACTCCAAATGCCTGGTTAGGTTTCAAAGAAGGTGTTGTCAAAGACGTCAAACAAGAATCAAACGACGTCAAATCAGTCTACATCCAATTGAAAGATGCTTCAGTTTTACCAACTTTTCAACCAGGTCAATATATAACAATTAGATTATCAACCGATGGTAATGAAACTATTCAATCAAGAGAATACTCCATCAGTAATCCAATCAACCAATCAAACTATTATAGAATCTCAGTTAGAAGAATTCCAGGTGGTGTTGCCTCTAATTACATTCATGATCATTTAAAAGCCGGTGATGAAATCAAATTATCAAGTCCATATGGTAAATTATTAAGACCATTTATTCCAACTGATGTGCCTGCAGAACAACAAGCTAAAGACAAAATCGCCTTCTTCATCGGTGGTATTGGTATCACTCCATCAATCTCATCCATTCAATACTTCTTAGACTTGAATAAATCCGTTGTATTATATTTAAGTAATAAAGATACTGAATCAAGAGCATTTGGTGAATGGTTACAAGATACTTTAAACAAGTATCCAAAATTCGAAGTGCATGAATTCATTTCAAATAACGACAATAAAGTGACTTTACCAAAGAATGACAATTATAAACTAAACAATAGAAGATTAACCAAAGAAGATTTATCATTCATCAATAACGATTATAACGTCTTTTTAATCGGTCCTTCTGGTTATAGACACCTAGTCAACTCTGCTTTAACTGAGCACGGTATCACTGATGTCAACTCTGAAGAATATGGTCCAGTTGAAGTGTGATTTTGTATATAGATATTTATTTTCATAGACGTGACTTTGTCTTTTATATAATTAACTCTGTTTGTAAATTGTAAAGTTCATCAATTTCTACAATAATTTCACAGTTTAAAAAGGATTCAAATCACTAATTTCATCGAATAACATCATTATCAGATCTAAGTAGTCCAGATCAATTTAATGGTCCAATTGTTTAGAAGTTATATTGTAGGAGAATTTTGCTCAATGTTTGCAAAATGATCCATGAAAATTTCAACCACAAAAAAAAAATATGCGATTATAAACACTACAAACCGATACAACTTCATCATTAATCCATTTTGTTTGTTCTTCATTGAAACAAACAACACTCATAGAAGACAACCACTGAATACCAACACTATAGCGCTTCAACCCATTCTCTAAGATTCATTAACACCCGACTAACCTCCAAGATCCCCCTAACTATGTCCAACATTTTATACCTTGATTCAACTAGTCAAGAGTATCAATTCAATGAAAATATCAAGCTCTTCAAGTTGTCGCTATTGTCATCTCATGTGCAAGCATTCACCACTCTTTCCGAATTGATTAAGTACATATCAGTTGCAGGCGCTTCTGAACTAGATTTACATTATCCAACGGTTATTATAATCAATGAAAACATTCCGAATCCTACATCAACCCATCTAAACTCTTTATCTTATGACGATATGGACCTACTATTTAAACACCACTACAAGCATCTAAATGTATTGGTTTATAAATTAAATGAATTCTCATTTACAAGAATAAATCAAGATATTGAAGAATTTCATAAAGTGTTAAATAACAGATTGATCAGAATGAAATCATGGGCAGGTTTGAACAATTATTATGCTAAAAAATGTCCATGTTTGCATTCAATGACTAACTGTCTAAATATCATACTACAAAATGATTTAAATCAATCTTCAAAATTAAGAAATTTTGTTAATCTAATTAATAAAGAGGTGGATTTCAAAGCTTTATTAAAATTATCAAGACCTCATAATTTTTACAAATATTGTATTGGGAACTGGGGGTTCATTGCTCATGAACTAACTTGTGATGAATTAACTTATTGTGCATTACTAATTTTCAATCATTCTTTTAATATCTTATCATCACAAAATGAATTAATTTTAAGTGATAATGATATTTTAAGCTTTTTATTCTCATTAAGAGACTCTCACCATGGTGGTAATTCTTTCCATAATTTTAGACATGCAGTTGATGTATTACAAGCAACTTTTTATTTTTTATTAAAGATTAATGCATTACCAAAATTCCCAGAATTTTCAAATTCTTATATAATGCATCCAAATGATCAATTTGAACTAAATGAACCTTTTGAAAACTTGGAGTTCGATATAGAAGAATCATTATTACACCCTATTCAAAGTTTAGCCTTACTAGTTTCAAGTGTAGGTCATGATGTTGGTCATCCTGGTCTGAACAATCCATTTTTAATCAATCATAATTCACCAATTTCTAAAATTTATTCAAATAAATCAGTCTTAGAAAATTTCCATTCATCTGTATTTCAAGACATTTTATCTAATCATTGGCCAATGTTTTTAAACAATTCAAATACTTCAGATCCAAATAATTGTTTAAATACCAAAACAATGCAAGTTGAAAGTATTCTAGCAACAGATATGGCAAATCATTTTGAATATATTTTAAAAGTAGAAGAAATTTCTAAAAGTTTATTAAATGATAGATTAAATATTAAAGATAATTTGAAACAAACAAATATTATTTTATCATTACTCATAAAATGTGCAGACATTTCAAATGTTGCAAGACCTTTATTAATTTCAACAAAATGGGGGTTTATTTTATCAAAAGAATTCCATGAAATTGATTCATTAAGTGAACATTTAAATAAAACATTGAATTCAAATGGTGAAAAGGTTGATGATGTTGAAGATGAATTAGATGAAAGATTAGATCCATATTTCCCAGAAACTATAGAAGATGGACTAAGATTGATGCCAAATTTACCAAAATCTCAATTATTTTTCATTAATCAATTCGCTGATGAATTATTCAAAGAAGTTGCTTTAATATTACCACAACTTGAGTTTTCAGCGTCTTTGGTTTCAGAAAATAAAAAATTTTGGGAATCAATAGAATGATAAGCATTTCATATATTATAAAATTTTATAAACTAGTATAAGAATTTTCAGGGTTAAATGTAATATGAGTGATAAGATCATTAAGACCTGAGTTTGATGAATTTATACAGTAATCTCTCTATCATGAGTTAGCTTATTAAAATACTTTCATGATTTTTTTAATTATTATCGCTTGATTTGTCTACTAAAAAAACAGTTTTATAATAATAATCATGTCTCATAAAACAATATCTCTATATAACTTATACTAAATTGTAAATATTAATCATATAGCAATAAAATTAATTTCAAAATTGATTCCATTTCCAGCATTTAAATCACGACGTCTTCTAACCAAATAATTAGCAGTTATCATTGAAAGGATAATAATTAAAAATATACTTAAAGCTAAAAGATCATTGTATTCCAAAAAAGCCTCATCATCTTGAATTTGTTCTTCGTTATCAATAATATCATAGTTATTATTGTTATTATCAGCATGTTCATGATTTGTACTTCTAACCTTTTTATATAGTTCAACCCATGCAGACCATCCAGTTTTAGAAACATCTGAATTTTCATCATCATCATTTGTAATTCCATTAATTTTACCACCTGTTATATCATTTATAAAACTTTTAAATCTTAATTTCAATAAAGCTAATTTAACTA
The DNA here is from genome assembly GCA_003708145.3 of Phaffomyces orbus. NCBI lineage: Eukaryota > Fungi > Ascomycota > Saccharomycetes > Phaffomycetales > Phaffomycetaceae > Phaffomyces > Phaffomyces orbus. The sequence continues at coordinate 25,159 of PPNK03000040.1, forward strand.
TAAAATAAGATTTTGGTTGATATAAAACAGCTAAATCATAATGACGTTTAGCCATATTGAAATCCTTTTTAGAACCATATCCATGTTCATGTAACCAACCAATATTAAAATGAGCTTGACTTGAACGTTTTGTTGCAGCGATATCATAAGCTGATGATGCTTTTTCAAATTCACCTAATTGACAATATAAATCACCTAAAACACAAGATGACTCAACATTCCCATTTAATGAAGATCTGGTTAAATATGTTAAGGCCATTTTCAATCTTTCATCAGTTGTTTGTGGTGGTTCTTCAAATAGATTAGGTAATTGATACAGCAAGTATGCTGACGAAGATTGAGCAGTTTCGAATCCTTGTTCAGCGGCCATTGCGTATCCGATCAATGCATTTTCTGGTCTATTATAAACCATTTCAAAAAAACTCCATTCTAATGATGTTATTATTGGATCAAATTTTTCAATAAAAAATCTTAACATTGAGACAGATGTACCACATGAAACTTTTGAACCACCTGAATGGATTTCATTTAATGTATAAACCGCTTGTAAATCATAATAGCGAGATGCTGATTCGATAAAACTTATTCCTGTTTGATTACCATTTTGAAGTAACCAACGTCCATAGTTATAAATCCCATTTGCAGTTGATTTGGATTTATTATAATAATCACCAGCTTTTGATAAATTTTTAATTGAATCAGGACCAAATTCATAAACCAATCCAATATCGTTATAAATTTCACTAAATGGATAAAATTTAAGAGCTTCTTCGAAAAATTTTAATGCTTTTAATGTATCTTGTTCAACACCTTCACCTCTAAGATACATTTTACCCAACATATGACTACAACGAGCAGCGTATTTTTTATCAAGATCAATCAATTCATCAATCTTTTTCACGGCATCGTCTCTTATATGTTTTGCACGATAAAAAGCAGCTTTGAAATTTCTTTTCTTCAAGTAACTTCCTTCATATTCAGTAATAGTCATCCAATATGTTGTATCATATTTGGGATCCTCATTTTCTGAATAACTTCCAGATAATAAATAATCAAATCTATCATTTCTTCTAGTTAATGAACTTTCCATCGCATCAACACCTTTACCATAAATCCCACCAACGAAATCAGATAATCTTAAAGAATAAGAATCTAAATGAGGTCCTCCTATCGGTGATTCATCAAATATTTTTTTCAATTCATCAGCAACTGTCTGATAATAAAACTCAGCACGACGACAATTACTTTCAACTGAAACACCTGTTAAATATCTATACCCTAAAACCATACCAGCTCTCAAATCACCTTGATTGAAAGCAAAATTATAGTACAAATTAGCCTTAACTTGATTAATTTCCACAGCACCAAATAGTCCAGTTGAATAGATAAATGCTATGTTGAAATATGCGGTTGAATTTGGCTGAGATTCAGACACTCTCAAATAATATTTTAATGCTTCTGATCCATTTCTTGGATAAGTATAATTACCATACATGTTAATTTCAGCTAATAAAAATGAAGCATCAACGTTACCTAAATCTGAGCTCTCTATTAAGAGCTGATACGCTAGATGTTGATTTGATGTTAAATTTAGATATATTTCTCTATTTGATTCAAGTTCTTGCTCAATCGAATAATCCATTGGAACGTTTAATAGTATTTGATTGTCATCGTTATAATGTTTCGCATTATTGAATTGTGGGATATCCTGAAGGAGGTAAGTTGCTCTTTGATATAATGCTATGCTTGTTTCTTCAGTTGAAGCGTTGATCGTTATTAATTGTAGGAAACCTGTTAAAAATATAGTTTGTTAGTATTGAAATCAGTACTATTAGCAAACAAACTTACCAAAAAGCCAGAGTTTCCAGGGAAAAAACGTCATTCGTGAACAGTTATAGTTAATACCAAATATTAATGAGTTGGAATGTACTTGAAGCACTTCAATGGGTCTATAAATCGTGATAATCCACCTCTGTTCTTACAATTATTTAGTACTCAGTAAGTTGACAGCGAAATCTTACCTAGCGTTGGGACCGGGTAACCAAAGATCTCCCAAAATAAAAAGTGGTTGGTTCAGTTTTGAATGTTTACGTGTTTAGAGAGGACTCAGTAAGATGGTTACAATTGACAACGCACACGACGACTTGATCCACGACGCAGTGCTGGACTACTACGGGAAGAGACTAGCGACTGCCTCTTCCGACAAAACAATTAAGATCTTTGAAGTTGAAGGAACAGAACACAGGTTGATTGAGACTTTAAGAGGTCATGATGGGCCAATCTGGCAAGTAAGTTGGGCACATCCTAAATTTGGTGTCATCTTAGCAAGTGCATCATATGACGGTAAAGTGTTGATCTGGAGAGAAGAACAAGGTAGATGGTCAATCATCTCTGAACATACAGTGCATCAAGCTTCAGTTAACAGTGTTTCATGGGCTCCTCATGAATATGGAGCTCAATTATTAGTTACTTCATCAGATGGTAAGATCTCCATTGTGGAGTACAAAGAAGATGGTACCACTTCCTCTATTGTCATTGATAGAGCTCATGCAATTGGTGTCAATTCAGCCACATGGGCTCCACCATTGGCTGCTAGATCCGTTGATAGTAGTTCATCTGATAAACAACAAGAACGTAGATTTGTTTCTGGTGGTTCAGATAATTTAGTTAAGATTTGGAAATTTTCTCCAGCTTTGAATACTTATGAATTAGAGAATACTTTAGAAGGACACACTGATTGGGTTAGAGATGTTGCTTGGTCACCATCAGTTTTAGTTAAATCATATATTGCATCAGCTTCACAAGATCGTACAGTTATAATTTGGTCTCAAGATAAAGTAGGTGGAGAATGGAAAAAACAATTATTACAAGAAGAAAAATTCCCAGATGTTGTTTGGAGAGCAAGTTGGTCATTATCAGGTAATATTCTAGCTATTTCAGGTGGTGATAATACAGTAACTTTATGGAGAGAAAGTTTAGACGGTAAATGGGAACCTGCTGGTCAAATCGATGAATAAGAGATATAAAAATAAGATATTACTGTGTGTATAATTATAAAAAAGGATTTGTGTTTTTTTAGAATCTATAGCTCATTAATTGTAGCTTCTATAATTCTTTGAACGTCTCTAGATGCCTCATTGGCGTATTCTAAGACTTCAGCATGAGACGCTATGCCTTCATTTAAGGCAATTGGATTCTCGTCAAAAGATGAAGCAGGTGGGTCAATAACACAAGCATTTGTGATTAAACTCAAAGCTAATACTTTTAGACCTGAATGTCTAGCAACGATGACTTCAGGAACGGTACTCATACCAACAGCATCGCCACCTAAAATTTTAATTGCCCTTGATTCAGCTCTGCTCTCAAAAGTTGGACCAGATGCATAAAAATAAGTACCTTCATGAATACTTCTTTTAATCTCTAAACGTTTAGCCTGTTTGAAGAATAATTTTCTAAGATCAAGATCGTAAGCATCAGATAACGGTTGAAATCTTGGACCAAATTTCTCTAGATTTGGACCTCTTAATGGATGGAAACCTGAAAAACCTGGGAAATTTAAATGATCGTAGATGATCATCAAGTCACCAGGTTTGAATTGACTATTGATCCCACCTGAAGCATTGGTCACGACGACGACTTCAACTCCTAACTGTTTAGCAACTCTGATAGGAAAAGTAGTTTCATCAAATGTATAACCCTCATAGAAATGCAATCTACCAACCATACAAACAACAGGAACGTTATTATCACCAATGAAACCGAATAGTAAGGTGCCTTGATGACCAGGGACCGTTGATGATTTGAAGCCAGGGATGTCTGAATATGGGATAGATATTGATGATTTAACTAAAGAAGAGATTCCACCCAAACCAGATCCACAGATGATAAGAGCCTTTGGGAAAGATAGTTCCTTTGTTAGTTTTGAGCGAATGAAGCCTTCTGCGTTGTCAATTAGAGTGTAGTGTTCCTCGACAGACATAATTTAGTGTGTGTTTGTGGTGATTATGAGCTGAGGTGTTAGTGAATCGATGAGTGTAGTAAGTGATAAGGGAATAAGTGATGAGTTACATAATTGATTAGTTAGTACTGGAACTACTGGAGCTGCTGCAGCTGTTATGAGCCTATGTGTAGAAGCCCTGGTGGATGTAGTCAGTATGCAGTCACCACTGACCAGTGTAGTTACATTACCAGTAGAATCTAAATCCTGATTCCTGACTCCTGACTCCTGACTCCCTGAGTATAATGACTAAACACAAAATATCATATATCAAAATAGCAACAATACGTGAGATCATCATTTTAAAGGTGTAAATATCTCCAGACACCTGATTTCTATCTAATAAAGACACCACAACTCATCAAACAAAAACCAGATACCCTAACAACACACATCCACATACAAACATACACAACTTCCTGCCTTTCTGACCCTCCAACAACTGAATAATCCGTCTAAACTTCAATTACAAATCAATAAATATTTTCGCCAAATTGTAAACAAACAAACACGAAAACTGACCAATCACAGTCCAGAAACGCGAAAATAACACGAAACTGACACGGTTTTCAGTGTTGCGCGTAACCGATTAACGGCAAAAAAAAACAAGTATTTAAACTGGAACGCGTCCTCTGTTTTTTTTTTCAACTCTTTATTCTTTTATATACTCACAATCCATCTTTCAAATCCCAAAAACGAGAGAGAAGATGTACGTTTGCAAAAGAGATGGTCGCAAAGAACCAGTCAAGTTCGACAAAATCACCGCCAGAATCTCTAGACTTTGTTATGGGTTAGATCCAAATTATGTTGATGCTGTTAAAATCACCCAAAGAATCATTTCCGGTGTTTATGAAGGTGTCACTACCATCGAATTAGATAACTTAGCCGCTGAAACTTGTGCCTATATGACAACCATTCATCCAGATTATGCCACATTAGCTGCTAGAATCGCCATTTCAAATCTACATAAACAAACAACAAAACAATTCAGTTCTGTTGTTGATCAATTATATCACTATATTAATCCAAAAACTGATAAACCAGCTCCAATGTTATCTAAGGAAACTTATGACATCGTTCAAGAATTCAAAGATGAATTGAATTCTGCTATTGTTTACGACAGAGATTTCAATTACAATTATTTTGGCTTTAAAACTTTAGAAAGATCTTATTTGTTAAGAGCTAATGGCGTTGTTGCTGAACGTCCTCAACATTTGGTCATGAGAGTCGCTATTGGTATTCATGGTAGAGATATTAAATCCGTCATTGAAACTTATAACTTAATGTCTGAAAGATATTTCACTCATGCCTCACCAACTCTGTTCAATGCAGGTACTCCTCACCCTCAAATGTCCTCGTGTTTCTTAGTCGCTATGCGTGACGATTCAATTGAAGGTATTTATGAAACTTTAAAACAATGTGCCCTAATCTCTAAAACTGCTGGTGGTATTGGTTTACACATTCACAACATCAGATCAACTGGTTCTTACATTGCTGGTACTAATGGTACTTCAAATGGTATCATTCCAATGGTTCGTGTTTTCAACAACACTGCAAGATACGTCGATCAAGGTGGTAACAAAAGACCTGGTGCATTTGCTTTATATTTGGAACCATGGCATTCAGATATCTTTGATTTTATCGATATTAGAAAAAATCATGGTAAAGAAGAAATTAGAGCAAGAGATTTATTCCCTGCATTATGGATTCCTGATTTATTTATGGAAAGAGTTGAAAATAATGGTGAATGGACTTTATTCTCTCCAAATGAAGCTCCTCAACTAGCTGAAACTTATGGTGATGAATTTAAAGCTTTATATGAAAAATATGAAAGAGAAGGTCGTGGTAGAAAAACTATTAAAGCTCAAAAATTATGGTACGCTATCTTAGAAGCTCAAACTGAAACTGGTACTCCATTTATGTTATATAAAGATGCTTGTAATAAGAAAACAAATCAAAAAAATTTAGGTATCATTAAATCATCTAATTTATGTTGTGAGATTGTTGAATATTCTGATCCTGATGAAGTTGCTGTTTGTAATTTAGCTTCAATTGCATTACCTGCTTTTATTGAAAAATCTGCTGATGGTAAAACTCAATTCTATAATTTTGAAAAATTACATGAAATTGCTAAAGTCGTCACAAAAAATTTAAATAGAATTATTGATCGTAATTATTATCCAGTTCCAGAGGCAAGAACTTCAAATATGAGAAATAGACCAATCGCTTTAGGTGTTCAAGGTTTAGCTGATGCTTTCATGATTTTAAGATTACCATTTGAATCTGAAAAAGCTAAAGAATTAAACATTCAAATTTTTGAAACTATCTATCATGCTGCTTTAGAATCATCTCATGAATTAGCTTTACAAGAAGGTCCTTATGAAACTTTTAAAGGTTCTCCTGCATCTGAAGGTATCTTACAATTTGATTTATGGGATAAAAAACCAACTGATTTATGGGATTGGGATTCATTAAAATCTAAAATCATTAAAGATGGTATTAGAAATTCTTTATTAGTGGCACCAATGCCAACTGCTTCAACTTCTCAAATTTTAGGTTATAACGAATGTTTCGAACCATATACTTCAAATATTTATTCAAGAAGAGTTTTAGCTGGTGAATTCCAAATTGTTAATCCTTATTTATTAAGAGATTTAGTAGAATTAGGTGTTTGGGATGATGCTATGAAATCTCATATTATTGCTGATAATGGTTCAATTCAAAATCTACCAAATTTACCAAAAGATCTTAAAGAGTTATATAAAACAGTTTGGGAAATTTCTCAAAAAACTATTATTGATATGGCTGCTGATAGAGCCGCTTATATTGATCAATCTCAATCTTTAAACATTCATATTAAAGCTCCAACTATGGGTAAATTAACTAGTATGCATTTCTATGGTTGGAAAAAAGGTTTGAAAACTGGTATGTATTATTTAAGAACTCAAGCTGCTTCTGCTGCCATCCAATTTACCATCGATGCTGAAGTTGCTGCTTCTGCTTCAAGAAATGTTGCTGATTTATCTAAATTAATTAGACCAGTTTATGAACCAAGAGCTTTAACTTACTCTTCATCTGGTGAATCTGGTATTTCAAGAGATGTTTCAACTTCTCCAAGAGAAATTGAAACTGCTGCTACAAGTGTTGCTTCTTTGAGTTTAGAAGATTCTGAAAAACCATTACCAGTCCCTGAAGCAAAAACTGAAGAAGAATCACCAGTTGCTGAAGCTGAAGCCAAAGAAGGTACCACTGGTGAAAAAGCTGATATTTTCAGTTCTGAAGTGATTGCTTGTGCTATCAACAACCCAGAAGCTTGTGAAATGTGTTCCGGTTAAACTTTAGGTATTGATCCCTCCTCTTGTTCTTTTATGTGATTTTTTGGTGAATTATTGTTTTTAATTTTTCTAAATGTTTGATCTTTAGATAATGGTTCTTTTTATCTTTGTTTTGGGCTACGATGTATATTAGTGATTGGTATGTTAATTTTATATCAGATTTTTAATGGTTATTGTTTTGTAGTTTTTTTTGACACTAAAAAATTTTGACACAATCGGGAGTCTAAAAAATTAATAAGCCGAACCGACCGAGAAAGGTTAAGTGAAAATAATTTTTTTAGAGAATGAGAACGCGAACTAAGTAATGGAATCTGAATATTTATACAGAGAACTATGATGAGTTCATTTGGGAAAAGAAGAAATCCTCCAGGAAATTATTCCTCTTCTGATGCTGTATATTTTGAACTTGAAGAATATCCTGATTCTAAACAACTAAGGAAACAATTGAAGTTTAAAATGGATGATGATGAAGTTAAACCAGATGATGACCAATTATATTATGAATCTCAATACCGATTCATCAATAGAATACTTCAACTCTTGAGAGGTCCTAAATCTCCAGAAGATAATCCTCCTGATTTACTCACTGGTAAATTTGCTTCAATTGAAAGATTTCCTTATCTTTTTAAAAGAAAGTACTCATACAATAAAAGAGCTTTCCTCTTGATCTCATATCTAATTTGTTGGTTTCTTGTTATATATTTCATTGTTGGTTCTTCGCTAAGGAATGGTGCAACAATTAAAGAAAATGGACTAGAATATGAAGTTTTAACCATGTCATGTACTGGATCAGGTGAATTTTGGTCTGGTAAAAACCAACATTGTGGTATTGATGGTGAATTATGTTTACCTTCCAAGAAAAACGTTATAATAAAGTGTCCTGCATTGTGTGATAGAGGCTGGACTTATTCATCGACTCCAGTTGGTGATCAAATGGTTAAATATAGACAGTACACGATTGGTGGTGGTGCTATTCCTAAGAAACAAAGAAAAGATTATGATTTAACATACCCATATAGAGGTGATTCGTTCGCCTGTTCATCTGCTGTTCATGCTGGTGTTATATCCCCGTTGTTGGGAGGATGTGTTAAGTTGAGGTTTGATGGTGCTAAATTATCATTTGATTCAAAATCTGGTGCTTATTCAACTGGGTTTTCAATCGACTTTAATTCATTTTTCCCATCATCTTTTACATTTGAAAGCTTTTCACATACAACTTTAATTGAAGGTTGTTATGATCCAAGATTTGGTGTTTTATTAGCAAACTTCTTATTTGGATTACCATTGATTTATATGTCTTCAGGTTATGTTGCATATTGGGTTTTATCAATTGTTGGATTTTGGACAGTTGTACTAGCTTTGGATCCTCCAATTGTTCCAGATGCTAAAAATCCATCAACGATCACAAGTTTATTGTCCATTGGATTTGGTAGATTATTCCCATTATGTTTTGTACTATACGTGATGTGGATTTCAACAGTTAAAAGAACAATTTCAGAACCATCATCACCTATAATTAAAGCAACGATATGGTATCCCTTATTCTGGATAGGTATTGCTAATAACGTAACTTTTGATAGATTACCTGTTGATAGATTAACACCAAATGATGCTCGTCAAATGCCAGGTGGATTCATCACTATAATTTTCATTCTAATAGGTTTAATAATCTGTTCCATAATTCAAGGTTATCAAGTTTGGAAATCTGGTAGATTGATAAAATATATTCGATTTTATTCGATTGTTTTCATAGGAGCCATCATAATTGCATTATTACCTGGATTAAGTCTTCGCATTCATCATTACATATTAGGATTGATATTGTTACCAGGTACTTCAACAAGAGGAACTTCAGCATATTTCTTACAAGGTGTTTTATTAGGATTAGCAATCTCTGGTATTGCAAGATGGGATTTTGCATCAATTACTGAATCAAATATAAGTTTAATGAGAGGTGAAGCTGGTTTTTCATCATTACCCCCAACAAATTTCACTTTCAATTCCAATGTTGGTAATGTGACCTGGTCTAGGACTACATCAATAAATGATAATATTGATGATTTGAAGGGATATTCTCTGATATTGAATGACGTTGAAACCTATGTTGGTGAAGAATCTTCAATAAACATTCAAAGTCTAATTGATAATGATAAATATTTGAAAGAGATGGTTAATTTGGCTTTATCTATTCATGATGAAGTTCCATTATATTTAAGATTGGCTAAGAGTTCATTGCTTTCAGGTTCCTTACACAGAGGTGATTATACAAAAGCTGGTCTTTTGATATGGCCATCTGGAAATTGGACAGAACCACTACCTGGTGTCACTTAATTTAGTCACATATAAAGTGAAAAAATAATTGTATAATATACATTCAATAATGATTCAGAGTAAGCAACATATTTATGGGTTTGAAAGTTGATAAGAGTCTAAAATTCTTTTACTAGAGATTATTTCAATTTGAACTACTAACTATAAGCATTAGCTAAAGGAAGTGTTTGTGACTATACTGACCTCAGCATTTGAATTTAGATTACAAGCCTTATAATTCAAAGATTTTCATAATTTAGATATGGATTTTGGAACTGTCTGAATCTAAGTTGATATAATCTTCTTCAACTCTTTTTTGCAGGATAGTTTTACGTTTTCCTTGTTTTAACTGTTCAGGATTTTTAGTTAGCATAAAATATTAAAATTACCATATTTCTAGTCTATTATTCAAAGTGCATATTAAATACTAGTTTTCAGAATGTAATAGTCTATTAATTTAAAGATTCACAGATTATAATTCGTTTTATTCATCATTGGAAAAAATGATAAAAAGAATTATTTTATGATGAAAATCTTAGGTTTTCGGACAACTTCTTCTTGGCTTTCAATTTCATGAAAAAATCTACTTTCTTTGATTGATGATAATTAAATGCATTGAAACACAATAATAGATTATATTAATTAATATGTATAATTATTGAACTAATTATAATTGACGTACGTATAATTCAATCTATTTACTAGGTGCATAGCTATAGAATTAATTATATAATTCGTGACAATATTCGCCGACGGATTTTATAAATAAATAATATATAATTTGTAAATATTTATGATATAATTAATTAATTATAAATCATAATTATTAATAAATATAATTAAACTCAATTATATATTATAATTAGTTGTATATATATCCTACAATATTATAATACTCTCATTATCGATCTGATATATCTGTTTATTTTAATAATATCCGGTTTTTTCATGTTTTTTGTTTTCAAGTGTTTTCTGATTTCATGAACACCATAATGATTTTTAATTGAACTAGGGTATTCGATATCATGTGAGCATTTCATAATACTTTACATTTCATAATACTTTCAGATCATATATCTATGATATTACAGAAGACGTTGATAAGTGGGTACGTGGAGAGAATCACGGATTATGATACAGAACTTCAGAAGCAGTGTTGATGCTATATAGAACTCTTCGATGATCATCCTTGAGTTCTTCAAATGGCAAAGTATAATCATCTTTAAATCAGACTACAACAAAATCCAATGATCTTACAGGCCTCTATATACCTGTTGTATCTGCGTTGAATGTCATGTAGAGTAGGTTTTCAAGTAAGAGTACAGCACAAGGGTAATTAAAATACATTGAGTAATATTGAATATTAGGAAATATTCGAATTTAGTTGTTATAATGAGGATGTTCAGAGACATATCATATACTAATGATGATCTCCAGATTCTAATTATAGAACTCATCAGCTTGCTAGTTGAGAAACATTCTAGATAGTATCTATATAAATATCCCAGTATAGACTGAAAACCCGAAACTCTACTCATGTACTCTGTTTCATGACATGTGAACAAAAGAGATAAGTTATAGTAATGGTATTTTTGATTTAGAAAGGGTTCAATTTCCAGTCTGTAAGACTCTGGAGTCTGCATACATTGTGTAAATTGCGAGGCCCCGATTAAGTTCTCAGGGTAGAGTGGACTGAATGAGTCATTTAGTTGAACCCAATCAATTTATCAGAATTGTCACTAACTGGAATAATCTCATCTTGAATGGCAGAAACATCTTCACTAGCTCGGAATGACTGAAACTCTCAGGATTATCAAAAGTGGTGTAATCATTGGCCAAAATACGACTATAGTACTCTCTGTCTGGCGCAACAGTAATCACGATATCAGGAGCTAATTCTTGGTGAATTGCCTCTGATATATCGTATGCAATTGAAGCTGGATCATTGATGTTCACTCTTGTCCCATTGATACCAAATAAAGTGAAGCCATTAGCATAATTATAATTGACACCATAAGATTCATTTGTACCTGAAGTATGTTGAGAAATCAATCTAGATATTTGTTGAAATGTTTCAGGGACCTCACTCAACTTTAGTGATGATGCTATTGAAGCCAGAAGATTGAAAAAGGTGAATACTGTTAAACTGCAACCATAATCCAAGATATAAAGATGAATTAGGTATTCCTTAGAACATAAGTAGTCTTCAGCTTATTATGGCTTTTATATAATTTAGTCTGAAAACGCCAATTCAATATCATTTCATGGACAAGTCATATATGAATATAAGTCTTTGTAGTGCATTACACTTATAGCTTATAGTGTGCATAGAGTGACAGGACAAAACTAAGCAAAATAATAAATTTGGCAGTTATCAACTGACAAAAACTATATAGATACGATCTGATCATGAAGAACAAATATGAATAATAAAATTGGTGTACATTCAATGCATAATTACAGGAAGGAACCCCAAATAAAACGTATACAGATCCCAATTGAAGAATTATTAAATTCAACTTTATCAATAGTTGACAATAAAAAGTCTCTCTAATGGAACTATTAATGTTCTTTATTGGCCATGAATGATTTAACTTTCACGGATCTACACAACCCTTATTGGCTAAGACATTAGTAGAATTCAGCATCATTGTATCCTTAAGGGATCTTCGATATGATGCATATATTCATGATTCTCTATCTAGTTCAAGATCCATCAAAATCCCCTTTTTCTTCTTTTAGTATTCATCCCTATATTTACAATAGATTTTGATTTTTTAACTCTATTTACTTGAATGTTCAACTTATCTTGTTCATATTTTAGTTTATCATTTTCTAATTCAATTTCAATAAGCCTTTTATTATTGTTACTGTTATCATTAGTGTTTTTATTCTCTTTATTTCTCAAAGTATAAAACACTCCACCATATTCTAATAACCATTCTGGATCCACTGAAGTAACTGTTGAAATATACTCTTTTGAAGTTAATAATAATTCATGATACACCACAAATTCAGGTAGATCACTCATTCCATATAATGAAGAAGTTGGATGTAATTGTAATTCAATACCAGTTCTAAGATTTAAAAATTGACCAACTTTACTTGATTTTTTAGCTGCTTGATGGAAAAAACTTGAACATATACATTTTCTTAAAATATCCCAATCATAACCAGATGAAGTAACAGGAACATTATTTGATTTCATGATTAGTTCAATTTGTTCTTTTATATCTTTTGCCTTTCTCAAAGATCTTGAATTTAGGAAATGTTTATTACACCAATTTTCATTTTTGTTATTAGATATCCATTGTGAATAAACGTTTAATAGAGTTAGATGATCAGATTCAGGGATTTGAAACCGTGATCTTGCCATATCTGATTCTTCTTGTCTTTCCTTTGGCCTGAAAAAAATATTTGGAACTGACAACATTGAAACTATAGTACACATCTCTTGAGAACAATTGTTTTCAGATGAAATTAGTAGTAATTTAGATAAACTTGGTTGTAATGGGAATTTAGTCATTTTTAAACCTAATCTTGTTAGTTTACCAAAATTATCTAAAGCACCTAATGCCCATAACTCATATAATGAGTTAATTATTGTATCCTTTGGTGGAGAATCTGGAAATGGGAATTTGATTAAATCATTTATTCCTAACGATTTTAATAATAGTAAAGTATTGGATAGATTAGTTCTTTGGATTTCAGGAATTGTTTGTTGATACATTTCTTCTCTTGTTGCACGCTCAGTATATAGTCTATAACAAGTACCAGCACTTGTACGACCAGCTCTACCAGATCTTTGATTTGCATTTGCAACAGAAATTGGAGCTATTGCTAAACTTTCTAAACCAATTTTGGGATTATAAACTTTTAATTTTGAGTAACCTGAATCAATAACAAATTTAATACCATCAACGGTTAAAGAAGTTTCTGCAATATTTGTAGCGACAATACATTTTCTATGACCTTTTTTAGTTGGTTCAAAAATTTTAGATTGTTGTTCAGGTGGTAAAGTTGAATAAATTGGTAATATATCCAATGGAGGTGGATCATCTAATTTTGATAATTTTTCTTTCAAAGAATCACAAGTAACTTCAATATCTTCTTGACCAGTCATAAAGATTAAAATATCACCTTCACCATTTTGTAAATGAATTGTTAAAGCCTGTTTCACTGCATTTTCAACATAATCTTCAACTGAAAATTTTGAATACATTATATCAACAGGAAATGTACGACCAGGTATGGTAAATTGTGGAGCATTACCAAAAAAATTTGAGAATTTATCTGCATTCATTGTGGCAGAAGTTATGATTAGTTTCAAATTTCTTCTCTTCATTAACAAATTTTTGAATAAACCTAATAGAATATCAGTATTTAAAGTTCTTTCATGAGCTTCATCCATAATTATGCAAGAATATTTATCAAGATTTGAATCATTTAAAGTTTCTCTTAATAAAACACCATCTGTCATATATTTTATTATTGTTTTAGAGCTTGTCATATCCTCAAAACGAATAGAATAACCAACTTCTTCACCTAATTTGACACCCATTTCTTCTGAAACTCTTTTAGCAACAGAAGTTGCGGCTACTCTTCTTGGTTGTGTACAACCAATCAAACCAGTTTTACCATACCCATCATCGTTGAGAAATTGAGTTAATTGAGTTGTTTTACCAGAACCTGTCTCACCAATTATTATAACTACTTGATTATCTCTTATTATTTTCAAAACTTCATTTTTAGCTTGATAAGCAGGTAATGATTTTCTTTGTTCTAGTTTACTTAATTTCAATTCCTTTCTTTGTGATTCAGTTTTTGTTATTGAAGTGTTGCTGATCTGGCTTTTGTGATCTTCCTCTATGTTTTCTTTCAAACCTAGAACTTCACCAATAACAGAACCAACTAAACTTGCAGAATTTTTAGTTTTAATCTTTCTTTCCCTTTCTTGTCTCATTTTTTGAACTAGAAAACTTCCTTTTCTTGCATGGACTGCGAGATCACCTTGAGGATCTTTCACCACTGGAACTGGTTCAGTTTGCTTTGTGAAGATGTTAGAACCATCAAGAAATGGAGGAGTTAAATGTTGTGTTTGTAATTGAATTTTAGAAACATTGGAATCTTCAAAATCTTGATCTATTTGTCCCCTCTGGATAGTTCCTGCGTGGTGAAGCCTGTTCTGTTCCCAAATATCAACGTCTTTCTGCCTGTTTGTCTTTCTATTCCTGAAAAGACTCATCACTTGTGGGAAAAGAATGTTATTGATTAAAGTAAAGATTACACATACAAAATTTGTTTGAAAAGCTCATCGGTCAGGGCACACTCGGCCATGGAAGGTATAATTCCAGAGATACCAACATCAAATGTAAGCCGATTTGTGTTATGAGGGTCTTATTTTAATCACAACGAAAACTTAGAAATATTGCTCGAAAGTCAATCAAATAAACACAATTTCAAGTTGCTTCAATGAAGAACTTTCCTATACAAAACCGGAATTCGTTTAGGTGTCTCGGAAGTTCAGTAAAAACAAGTAAACAAACAACCAAAACATTCAAAAGATTACATTTTATGAGCTTTAAGAGAGATCAAAATGTCGACCGAACTTCCCATCGCTTTACAGAACGTTGCTCAATTGTTGAAAACGGACGATGATTTAGACAAAATTCCACATTTGAAAGAAGAAATCAATAAAGAAAAATCCTTGATTGAAATTGAACTAAATTCAAGATCTCAAAATGAATTAGAGCAATTATTAACAAATTTCCAAAATTTACAACTAAGTTCTAATGATTTGAAAAAATTAAGAAAATTTATCGATGAAATCAATCAATTTGCTGAGACTTCATTCAAATCAATTGAAAATTATGAATCAATTAATAAATTAACTAAAATTCATGAAATTTTTGAAATCGTTACATTTATCGTTCAAAAAATTTCTAACTTCGAACCAGAATTACAAGAGATTGATGAATTAATAGAAGAAGAAGATTATGAAAACATTGATATTGATTCAAATGTTGGTAATCTACTATTAATTCATTATAAATTAAATAATGTTTTAAATTTCAAAGATTTATTGATGGAATTAAGTAAATTTTCAAATGATGATTCAAAATTTATAATTAAGAAGTTATTGAAAAAAATTGATCCAATTGTTGATAAATTTAATGTTATGTTAAGCAATATCATAAATGGATTAATTGAAAGTTGTAAAATCGGTAATAATAGTTTAATCATTAGACTAATCAAAATTATTGAGTTTGAAGAACAACAAGATTTGAAGATTTCAAGTGAAAGACAAGCATTGATTAAAACAACTAAAGGTTCCAATAACGATAGATTATTATTTGAACAAATCATAAATGGGAATTTAATAGATTCAAGAATTTCAGAAAGAAATTATAAGAATTTTTTTTTAAAAGAATGTAAAAAATCAGTAAATGAAATTTTTGAAAATTGTTGGGAAACTTTTGATTCATCAGGTAATATAGTTGAGTTATTTAAAATTCTTGATAATTTACAATGGGTCTTCCAAGATTTGAAATGTGTTCAACTGGATTTAGTCAAATTGGTTCCTAATAATAGTTCAAGATGGGATTTATTCAATATATTTTATGAAATTTATTATGAAGAGTTGAATAAAATTATAATTAAATTAATTGAAAAAGAACCTGAAACTTATTATATCTTAGAGATCATTGAATTTGATTCTAATTTTAAAGAAATAATGAGTGAAGAATTTAATTTAAAATCGATTAAAAGTATAATTGGAGAAGAAGCTAAAGTTAAACTATTAGATGATTATTTAAATCTAGTTATAAATACAAATAAGAAATGGATGGAAAATTTAATCAAGACAGAAACAGAAACTTTTAAAAAAAGATTAACAGCACCTGAATTAGACGTTGAAAACTTATATTTATTAGAGGGATCTAAGATTGTATTTCAAATGTTTACACAACAATGTGATGTTTCATTAGGTACGAAGCAAGGAAAGATATTAGATGGAGTTATTAACAAGTTTGTTGAATTATTAATCGAAAGACAAAAGAATTGGAGTTTGTTAATTCAAGATGAAGTTTCCAAATTGATTCAACAAAATAATAAAGAAAGATTTAAGAAGAAGAATAAAAATAAGAAAAATGGTGAAGAGGAAGAAGATGTTGATGAAGTGGATGAGATTATACCACCTGGTTTAATTGAATATTTGATAGCATTAGGTAATGATCAAATGAGAGGAGCAGATTATACAGAAGCAATATCGAATAAGTATTGTTCAATGGTTTCAAAGAAATATCAAACAAGTATTAATGAGAGTTTGGAAAGATGTATTGATGGATTTGCTGATTTAGGTAAACAAAGTTGTGATGCCTTAATAGTTATAATGTTTGACGATTTGAATTTTATATTTAATAAGATATTTGATAAGAAATGGTTTAAAACTGAAGAGAATTATGTTAAAATCATCACTGATACTTTATTTGAATATTTAGGAGAATTTAAAGAAAATATGAATCAATATTTATTTGAGATATTAATTGAAGAAGTTATTGATGAAGTGATTTTAAAATATTTGAAAAATTTGAATAAAGAAGATATTTTAAAACCTAAAACAAAGGAGAAATTTTTTGAATTAGTTAGAAATGATTTCAAGAATTTTTATGGATTATTTAGAAATTTTTTAACGGATGATGATTCAGAGAAATTAATTGAATCTAAATTTAAAATAGTGGAAGAAATAATTGATTTTTTGAGTATTCCTGAAGAAGAAGAAGAATTAATGATTAGAATATGGGAACAAATGTTAATTGAATACAATGATCTTTCAATTAATTTTTTCAACTCTTTATTGAAATTTAAAGGCATGAATTCTAAACAAACGAAAAGATTATTGATGAAAGCTGAATCCAATAAGCAAAAAATTGAATCTGAATTGAATAATAATTTACAACAAACATTCATGGGTAGATTTTAATTAATATATATCAAATTTTTATATAAATTAATGTGATTATGATTGAATATTCGTGATACGATTTACGTAGTGTTAATATATTGTCATGTTTTGAGTTGATCAGTCCCGATGTAATACAAGTGAAATTACTATCATCATCATTTTGATTAATTATAGTGAGATTCAAGACTATTTTATAACTTTTAAAATCGTTTGAATTTTGGAAATCTGAGAGTATCAGTTCAAGGAGTTCATTGGACTGTGTAGTTATGTCAGATATCTTTGTGAGTGAGTGAGTGTAAGAAGATTCTAAGAATTCAATGAAGGACATTTCGGTTCAAATTGGAGTAATAAGTAGTGATAAATTGTTTACCCATAATAATTTAGTGTGTAAAAAATGACATAAGCATTACATAATAAATTGTGGTCCCGATCCGCTCACGTGACTTTTGATAATTTATTGTGACAATTTCGTTTTAGAAGAAACAATTTTATAAAATTGATTGAAATTGATGGGAATTATTGTGAAGGGAAAGAGTGAGTGAGAGGAATAGTTGGTTTTATTGAGAATATTTATATTCATTTATTATCAAATTTTGTGCTGGTGTGTGTGTGCTCTTTATATTATTATATCTCGGTTGTTGCTATTATACATCTCTTTAGGGTATTATTAATTGATATCAGTATTATTAATTGATAACAAACAGGTATTAAAATTATAAAACTGTGGATAAATTCATCAAATAAATATAACATAACATTATTACACAATTTGAAATAATATTCACTTTATTTCAATACATTGGAAAGTGTTTAATCAAAATTTAATCAAACTTATAACAAGGAAATCAATTAATTCATTGAATAGATATTGAAGGTGAATTTAATTATAATCAATGACGGGCATATCTTCAATAACGAATCTCATCATAGATAATGATAAAGAGAACAATGGTGAGGATGAAGATAGAAAGTTTTTAAGAGCAGCAGCAGAGGCTATAGTTGCAACTTCAATGAATAATCAAATTGATCCAACGATATTAGAGTTATTGAAAAGAATTCAATATGCTTCAAACGATAATAATGATAATAGAAATGATAATAGTAATGATAATAATAGAAATAATAATAATAATGGAGATTTGTTTAACCATTCAAATCTAATGAATCCAATAAGGACGACAAATGATCATCATTTCCCAACTTTCAATCTGAATTACTTCGATAATCTAGTCAACAACAACACGAATAATAATAATAATGATAATGATAATAATAATAATAACAACAACATTGAAAAGGATGCATGGAATGATAATATACTGACAAAGAGCAACAATTCCACAACGACACCAACTTCATTAACTTCAACGACATCATCTAACATGACACCATCCTCATCATATCAACTCAACAACGCATCAATACAAAGAAGTTCATCGAATAATGTTAATAGTTCCAAT
Source organism: Phaffomyces orbus (assembly GCA_003708145.3). Lineage (NCBI taxonomy): Eukaryota > Fungi > Ascomycota > Saccharomycetes > Phaffomycetales > Phaffomycetaceae > Phaffomyces > Phaffomyces orbus. Next base: position 44,224 of record PPNK03000040.1, read on the forward strand.
TCAACAGAAAAACCATTCATTTGTAAAGATTGTTCATTATCATTTAGAAGATCTAGTGATTTAAGAAGACATCAAAGAGCTCATTTACCGATATTACCTCATATCTGTCAGTTATGTGGTAAAGGATTTGCAAGAAAAGATGCATTGAAAAGACATAGTGATACGTTAACTTGTAAAAGAAACAGAGAAAGATTGGAAAGTTCAGGTGGTGATTTAGAAACCATATTGTCTCAAGTTAATAGAAGGATATGATGGGGACCTTAGATTGATATATTTTTTAATTCGATGTACATATTATATTGTTAGTGCGGATTTTTTGGTACAGGATATAGTACAGTAGTTTCATAAATTCGTTAAATTGTGTTATATAACTATTTCAAAATTAGTATAGATTAGATTCTTCATTATTGAATTCAGTCTATCTAAATCTTGGTTATTTACTTTTATTTTTTTATCTTGATTAATATGATCATCTATATTTAAATCTTGATTAAAATCATAAATGTGATCAATATGGGAGATTAATAAATTTAATTGAGATTGATTATAACCTGAAATTTGTAACCAATTGTGGTTGTTATTGTGATGAAGATCTAATTTGATGAGAATCGATAAGATTGATTGTTTTAGTGATAATTTCAATTTCATGTTTGACAGTTGAATGAATTTTAAGAATTTGTTGAGTATTATTATAAATATTTGAAACTGTTTTAGTGAATAATTTAAATGTTTTATTATTAGACTGAATGCAAAATCGTTGAGGTTTGAAAGATATGTTTTGTAATCCTGATTGATTGAGTTTAAATCATTTATTGATAAATTCTTGAGGTATTTATTCAGAATAAGTTGAAGAGAGTAGTTTATCAGATATTTATAAATGACTGTCCTTTGCTGGTTTGAGTTCAGATGGTGAGTTGTATCCATTATAGATGTGTCAGTGTGATCTGGATAGAATAACATGGGCAAAAAAAAAGTTGGATATTTTGGGTTATTTATAAGGATGTGTCAATGAGCCGTTTATTTATGGTGATGAATAATGTAGATACTGTGATGAAATGATGTAGTAATAAAGTGCAGTGATACAAATGTAGTGATAATTGAATGTGGTGATAATGTAATATACTGATAAGCAGAACTATAACATCAACAAGTATAACAATCACAACAACAATCAACAATATTAAAATTAATGTTGTTTGACTCATCGGAATTGGAATTATTCAACCGAGGCACGTGATATACAGTCACGTGCATTTCGTTGTTTTTTTTTCCTTCTTTTAAGTGAAAGTTTCAGAGAAGAAAGTATCGTTAAGTGAAGTTTGTAGAGAGAAGAGTAAAATTATTCAGATTAACGGCACTAAAAGTGATATCAGAGAGAATATATATTATGATATATAACTACCTGTATCTATCTATTTGTAACTTTACTATTCATTTCTATTATATAGTGCTATTGAAGTTGTGATTTCCCAATAGAGTAATAGTCACGTGACTGGATGAGTCTCATTGACATGACTCCTTCATGTTCCCCGCAAAAATTATATTCATTTCTTCTACTATTACTATTACTACTACTCTTATATAAGAAGTCATATAAATAATAATGAACAACTCACACAAACAGTCAAACTCTGATCTGCTGCTAAACTCAAACACTGAACAACTCAAATGCTCAAACTGCAAAACACTCACATCAAAACTATGGAGAAAACTACCAAACGGTTGTACTCTATGTAACGGATGTGGATTGTATTATAAACTAAATGGTGGAAATCTATTCAACTGTAATCGTAATAATATCAATAGTTTCAATGATCACCATGTTAACTATATCAAAAAACTGAAAAATCCTCCAATCTTAAAATCAAGTGTAAACTCAATCAACAGTATCATGAAAAAAAAATCATTCAACAGTTATGTTTATACTAATAATAACAATAACAATATCAACTGGAATATCAAAAATTCAATAACTAAGTTGGATCTAATCATTGATGATTTACTAAATGGAGATAATACCAATAGAACCTCTACAAGTAACAACAACTCTATAAATAATACTATAAATGAACATATTAATATCAATAACATAGACAATATCAACATGAAGAATATTAATAATGAATATAATGAATATAATGAATACCCTAATAACAAAATCAACCATTTAATTGATGATTATGAATGGCTCAAAATGGATCTATAATGTTTATAAATAAATAAAAAAAAGGACCTTGTATAAACTTCAACGTAGTCTTTTATATACTACGATATAAACAATCTACACAGTCTCAAACTACAAATATTCAAGGACATCCAATATATATAACTTTTAAGTAAATGATTGGAAATCATTGAAAAAAAAAACATGCCAAAACTATCAAAAAAAAACATTAACCAAAAAAACCTAATCAACTTTAAGAATACAAACTCAATTTCTATAAAATGTTTAAAACCATTATGTGAAATCAGTCAATCAATCAATTAATCAATAAACCTAACACAATAACCAAAAATGAAAACATCAGAATAAAAAAAAAATCTCACACAGAAAAAATTAAATAAATGCACTACAATCCATATGATCCACACTCACAAAACTCATGAATAAGTTTCAATAAGAGTATCACGTAAATCACCAGCAATAGCATCTGGTTGAGCATCTTGTAATTTGAAAATACTTTCAATAACACTTAATTCTGGTGCAGTTGTATCTAAACCTGCAACGGCTAACCAATCATTAACAACAATACCAGCACCAACAACCGAGGAACCACGGTTGACTGTACCTGCGACTAATGGGACTTGTAATAGCGACGATAATTCTTCTTGGTCAGCAATAGAAGTTTGGGCATGAACAATACCACCTTGATTAGATAACGAACAATATGATCCAACTAAAACGTTTCCTGCAATGGTTTGTCTAAACACTTCAACACCCAAGACATCAGCAATCAATTCTTCTGTTTCTCTTTCAATATCTGGATGCACTAAAGCAACGTAATCATTGCAACAAATAACATTACCTAATGCTGATAATCTTTCTTCAACTCTTTGTATTCTAACGGAATCGGGTAAACTGTTTCTTAGATGCATTAGTTCTTGATCTGTGGTTTGAGCTGGCACTAAAAGACCCCTTCTATTACCAACAGTCATTCTACCAACAATTCTAGTACCTGCAATAGTGGTGTGGACAATAGGAATGACATCTCCTAATTCAGCTTCAAAAGCAGAGTAGAAATTCTCGGAACCACCAACGGCCACCAAACAGTATGAGTTTGTTAGTCTGGCAAAGACACCGACTTCATTGGAGTTTTCAAATTGAGTACGAGTAGCCATTTTGTATGAATCTTCACTTCACTTTATTTATTTATTTATTTGTAGTGAAAAGATTTCAAGAGGAGAAAAAAATTTTTTTTAGAAAAAACTTTTCGGTTTGGCCAGAAAACACTTTCGCGAATAAATCACGTGAGACTTACGTCAGCAAATTTCGCGAATTTTTTTTCAACGAAAAAAAACAAAAAAAATTGTTTTTGGAAATTTAAAGAGAAATTTCAATTGTTTTTTCAGTGATTTTAGTGGGAAAACTGCGTTGTTGAATTTATTTTAGTTTGTTTCAGGTGTGCTGGTCTAGGTGGAATACTCACATATTAACACATTAATACTTGCTCGCTTGATTGGATCAATTTGTCATCATACACCAGAATCAGGATCCTTGTTGTGGTTTACATTGTTTTGTTTACCATTTATTACCTAAAGACGCGGTAGTAAAGATCCAATATCAAAAATAATTATAATTTACAAACATCCCTCGTTCACATCAAAATGTCCGAGCAGTTGAAAGATCAACCAAGAGTGGAACCGTTCCCGCAATCAAGATTGGAACTGGAATTCCAGTTGCTAAGATATCGTTCATTACATGAAAATAAATCAAACGAAAAGGAACAACTAGTATTAGAAAAGACTCTCTACGAAGTTAGTTCTAAACAAGAAAGATTCAAAAAAGATCAACAATTACTAAGATCTTTGGCTACTAAAAATAAAAAAAATAATCCTCATTATGATTCAGAGTTATTAAGGGATCAATTAATTACTTTACAATTATTATCTAAAAATTTATCAATTCCAACAAGTTTACAACAAAAACTAAATTTCAAAACGAAACTTAAAACAGAGGATGAAGTTAATTCAGATCTAAGTATAACTCCAATTCAATATTCAAATGACTTCAATCAAAGAATTAAAAATTTGGGCATTAATGATGAATTTTCTATAAACAACAATTCAAATGACTTGTTAGATCAAAATTTAATTAACGCAAGAATTCAAACAAGATTAAATGAATTAGAAAGATTACCTGCAAATTTAGGAACTTTCCAATTTGATGATTTAGAATTAAACGCTTCAGATGAATTATCAAATTCAATCGATGATTTGAAAATAAAATCTTTAGTTGAATTAAAATCTTTAAGATTATTATCAAAACAAAAACAATTAAGAAAAAATCTATTACTATCAATAGGTTCAAAAGCTCACACTAACGTGGATTCTTTGAAAAATCATCCAACTGTATTAAATGCTCAAAGATCATTACAAATTAGACCTAAAATCGTTACTAAACAAACTGCAAGATTAGCTGAAGAATTAGAAAGACAACAATTTTTAGAAAAACAAAAAATTGAATTATCAATCCGTTTACAAAAAATTGATAAAATTTTAAACATCTCTGAAGAAATTAGATACGCAAGAGAAGAAAAATTAATCAAAAAATCCAATTTTGCTAAAAATATTCATCATTTACATAATTTCATAGAGAAGGAAGAAAGTAAAAAATTGGGTAAGAATGCAAGACAACGTTTACAAGCTTTAAAAGCAAATGATGAAGAAGCTTATTTAAAATTATTAGATCAAACAAAAGATACAAGAATTACTCATTTATTAAAACAAACTAATACTTTCTTAGATTCTTTAGCAAAAGCAGTGGAAACTCAACAAAATGAAGCAAAATTAGCAAACGGTGAATTAGAACCAATTGAATCAGATCAAAGAGAAAATATCGATTATTATGAAGTTGCTCATAGAATTAAAGAAGAAATTAAAGAACAACCATCTATATTAGTTGGTGGTAAATTAAAAGAATATCAATTAAAAGGTTTACAATGGATGGTATCATTATATAATAACCATTTAAATGGTATTTTAGCAGATGAAATGGGGTTGGGTAAAACAATTCAATCTTTATCTTTAATCACCTATTTAATAGAAGTTAAAAAGCAAAAAGGTCCTTATTTAGTCATCGTTCCTTTATCAACTATAACAAATTGGACTTTAGAATTTGAAAAATGGGCTCCATCTTTGAAAACTATTGTTTATAAAGGTACTCCAACTCAACGTAAAAATATGGCTTATGACGTTAAAACTGGTAATTTTAACGTTTTATTAACAACTTTTGAATATATCATCAAAGATCGTCCAATTTTATCAAAATTAAAATGGATTCATATGATTATAGATGAAGGTCATAGAATGAAAAATGCTCAATCAAAATTATCTTCAACAATTGCTCAATATTATCATACTAAAAATAGATTAATCTTAACAGGTACTCCTTTACAAAATAATTTACCTGAATTATGGGCTTTATTAAATTTTGTTTTACCAAAAGTTTTCAATTCTGTTCAAACTTTTGATGAATGGTTTAATACTCCATTTGCAAACACTGGTGGTCAAGAAAAAATTGAATTAAGTGAAGAAGAATCTTTATTAGTCATTAGAAGATTACATAAAGTTTTAAGACCTTTCCTTTTAAGACGTTTGAAAAAAGAAGTTGAAAAAGATTTACCTGATAAAGTGGAAAAAGTTGTCAAATGTAAACTTTCTGGTTTACAATACGTTTTATATCAACAAATGTTAAAACATAACGCTTTATTCGTTGGTGCAGGGGCAACTGGTGCAACAAAATCTGGTATTAAAGGTTTAAACAATAAAATTATGCAGTTGAGAAAAATATGTAATCATCCTTTTGTTTTTGAAGAAGTTGAAAACGTTATAAATCCTCAAAATTTAACTTCTGATGTCAATTTATGGAGATCATCTGGTAAATTTGAATTATTAGATAGAATTTTACCAAAATTTAAAGCAACTAATCATAGAGTTTTAATTTTTTTCCAAATGACTCAAGTTATGGATATTATGGAAGATTATTTAAGATGGAAAGGTTTAAAATATTTAAGATTAGATGGTTCAACAAAAGCTGATGATAGAACTACAATGTTGAAAGAATTTAATCATCCTGAATCTGAATATTTCTGTTTCTTACTATCAACAAGAGCAGGTGGGTTAGGTTTAAATTTACAAACTGCTGATACTGTTATCATATTTGATTCTGATTGGAATCCTCATCAAGATTTACAAGCTCAAGATAGAGCTCATAGAATTGGTCAAAAAAATGAAGTTAGAATTTTAAGATTGATAACTTCTGATACCGTTGAAGAAGTTATCTTGGAAAGAGCTTTACAAAAATTAGACATTGATGGTAAAGTTATTCAAGCTGGTAAATTCGATAATAAATCAACATCTGAAGAACAAGAAGCATTTTTAAGACAATTATTAGAAAATAAAGGATCATCAAATGATGAAGAAAAAGAAGATTTAGATGATGAAGAATTAAATGAAATTTTAGCAAGAGGAGAAGGTGAAAAGGAATTATTCAATAAAATGGATTTAGAAAGAAAAGCATTTGAAAAAATTCAAATGAGAAAAAATAATAGTTATAAAGAAAGATTATTAACTGAAAGTGAATTACCTCCTGTTTTCAGTGAAGATTTAGGTCAACATTTAGAAGCTGAATATAGTAATAAAGATTTAGGTAGAACAAGAGAAAAGAAGAGAGTTTATTATGATGATGGATTAACTGAAGAACAATGGTTATTAGCAATGGATGATGATGAAGATACAGTAGAGGCTGCAATTCAACGTAAAAGAAAAGCAAGAGAATCTCGTTCTAAAAGATTATCATCAACAACTGAAAATGTTACATCTAATGGTCGTTCCAAAAGATCAAGATCTGCAACTGTTGAACCAATTATTGAAGAGGAAGAAGAAGATGATGATGACGATGATGATGAGGAAGATGAAGATTCATCTGATGAAAACGATGTTGAAGAAAATATTTCCAAAAAACAAAAATCAAATCCAAATCCTTTAGTTGAAATTGGATTATCATTATTAAAAGAACTTGAAGAATTAAAATCTAAAGATGATGAACATCAACTAGCTGAATATTTCATTGAATTACCATCAAGAAAAATATATTCAGATTATTATAAAATAATTTCACATCCAGTTTCAATTCAATCAATTAGAAAAAATTTAAAATCCAGTAAATTCAAGAATTTCAATGATTTAAAATCATCTATCGCTACAATCTATTCAAATGCTAAATTTTATAACGAAGAAGGATCATCAGTTTATCAAGATGCTGTTGAATTAGAAGAATATTCAAATAAAAGATTTGAAGAAATTGAAAAAACTTTATGAATATGAATATGGAGTATTGATATCAATATGTTTATAACGATTTTATATATCTAATATAAAGATACTGTACTATTAGTTATTAATTCTGTATAATCTAATAATCTCACTATACATTAATTAAGCAGGGTAACCAAGTGCCAACTATATCTATCAATTCACATTTGCGTACTACTTAATCAAACTCAATCAGTTCATCAAATATAAAATATGGATACTTTATAAGAGAGTAATGGATCACAACAGTAGAACTCCTATACCACCAACACTTGAACAACAACCATTCAGAAAAAGGATTGAATCTGGGTTGATTACTCCTACTTTGATGTCACATCCAAATAGTTCAACAATTTCATATAATGATAATAGTGATAATAGAAATGACAACAATAATAATGATGATTTTACAACTGGACTAGATTCAGAATTATCCAAAGCTGATAGAATTCGTCGGTTCAACAATTATATGAAGTTTTGTGGTGTTATAACATCAAAAAATCGTCATAAATCAGGTTTCAGGAATCTCCTCTTTGATCGTGATTTTGAAGATGGACATGATGTATCTGTTGTTGATAGGGCATCAAATTTCAGGGATAACGATAATCAGAATTTTGAAGAAGAAGAAAGTGATGATGATGAAGACACAGATGTTCGAGACTTCGAGTTGGTTAATCCTTATTGTGTTGATAAATATGGTAAAACACACATATTTAAAAGAACTTGTCCTGATAATATAATCAATGCTTATGGTAATTATGATCTTAAACCAAAAATGTTATCAAGACCAGTGATAAATGATGATGAGATCATTAATTCAGTATTTGAAAATTGTTTAATATTATCTAAGAATGGTACAATTTACCAGAATGAAGAAATCTTAGATGGTGATTTCATCTTACAACTATATGCTAATAATCTTGCTGAATCATGGTTAAATTATGAATTTATTGCAGTTAAATTCACTATTTTTGTCCTTAAAGATGGTAAATTCTTCGATAAACTTGAAACTTTTAGAGATCCAATCACAGGTCTTGTCAGAAATGCAACTCATGTCATTAATTTCATCAAAATTTCAAAACTAAACGACAAAGATGTTTTAATTGCATGTTTGGATGATGGGAGAGTTTTAGTATATCATTTGAAAATTGATGAATTTCCAGAATTAATACTTAACGTCAAAGTAACCAAATCTGCATGGGGTGCTGACTCCGAGGATAATTATTTAGTTGTTTCTGATAATTCACATACTGTTACTCTATTCAGGGTTAATGAAAATGGGATAGATTATTGTCATACAGAGGAATTAAGACATAACATACCATGTGTGAAGATTTTACATTCTTCTTCAACTATTGTTATAGTTGGTTGTGTATCGATACTGAAAGAGTTGGTGACTTATGAGTTCAAAGTTAGATGTAATGATATTTTAGAAGATGATTCAGAATCCTATATTCGTTCATCAGAGAGAAAAAACTCCCAATTGTTAGATTTTGAAGTTGGTGATAAAGATTACTCAGGAGTGGGTGAATATGACATAACTCATGAAATAAAAAATCAAACAAAGTTGATGGGTAATGGCTGGACAATTAATAAGATCCCAGGAAGTTATTTTAAAGAAGCTCCTAATCTGTCACAACTAGGTGTATATGTTGAACCATGTAATAAAATATTGGAAAAATCAAAAATATTAAACCTTTTGGATAATCATTTATTAACTTCAAATCTTGGTGGAGCAACTCAATATGAAAATCTACAAGTTAAAACTAAATTTGACGAAGAAAAAGTTCAGAGTGAAGAAGTAGAAAATATTGAAGAAGAAGAAGAAGAAGAAGAAGAAGAAGAAGAAGAAGAAGAAGAAGAAGAAGAAGAAGAAGAAAATGATCATACCGGTGAAGAGCTAGAGAATATGGTAGTAATACAAGAAGACGAATATTATGATGATGGTGATGATTATGATGATGGTGAAATATCAACAAATAATTTCAGCTCAAATTTCGAAATCGTTAAAGAACATTATTTGAATCCAAATGGTGGAGACTCTAAAGAACAGTATTTGGCCAATGACTTTTTATTGGTCACTACACACTGTGGTTTGGGTCTTTATAGAGCTGATAGTCTACTTTGCAATGCTTATACCAGTGGTGAGTTATTTAAATACACCGGAGGGTTAGTTTTCTTTAATAGATTTTCAATTGCAAGAGTGATACCTGAATTATCAGCAATAATTGTTGTTAGTCAAGCATGTGCGTTTGGGATATTCAGATTTGTTAAGCATAGAGGTATTTATTCAATAAGAATGGAATATTTGGAAAAAACGATTCGTTTTATAGATAATCCAATTTGTGGCTGTTATACTAAAAAAATTACCAATTCTGATGATTTAGTTTATGAAATTGTTTTACTTGTTTATCCTAATTTGTTTTTATCTTACAGAATAAGAGAATCTGATGAAAACCAGGATTTATTAGTTAATGCTTTGTTTTAATTGATTGATGATAGGAAAATTTTTATGTAGTTATGGAGCATTATGTTATAAATGTTTCATAAAACGTTAGACAGTCTCGACTCTTAGGTTGTCTTGTTTTTGTGTCAAAAATGAGGTACATGAAACATACGTCTGAACTCTTTATGGAACTTTGTTTCGATAGATTGAGGTGATTTCACATTTGTAACTCCCACAATTGATTCAATTGTATTTAGATAATAAAATCAGTCGATGATCAACGTTCTGTCGGTTTAACAGGAAACTCTCACCACTGATTCGCTTGATTTTGATTGCTTTTTCACCAGACGCCTTCTAAATGGAACGATTTCCCTGCCTAGAAAGTTCCCGATCCCTCTAGATTGTTCCAAAACTGGTTCCTGCACGCCGGGAAACTTTCCAGAAAATTCCATTCAATATAAGGTGATAAACCCATTTCGATTCAAAATTAGTATAAAAGGGATCAAAGAAGCAAACATTTGGATCAATTCTCAACTGATTTAACAATTAATACTGAATAAACTTATTTTATTTAAACAAACATGGAAGAAACACAATTTACAGACAGAGCATTAGCTATTGTTACTAATGCACAAAAACTTGCTGAAGAACATGCTCATCCACAACTTCAACCAATTCATTTATTAGCTGCTTTTGTTGCTAAACCTGAAGATGGTTCACAAAATTACTTACAAAATTTGCTGGAAAGAGGTAGATTTGATTATCAACTCTTTGAAAGAAACGTTAATAAACATCTAGTTAGAACTCCATCACAAAATCCAGCTCCACAACAAATCACTCCAAGTTATGCTACTGGTGAAATTTTAAAGAAATCTCAAAAGTTTAAAACTCAACAAAAAGATAGTTTTGTTGGTCAAGATCACATCTTATTAGCATTGATAGAAGATAAAACAGTTCAATCCATTTTATCAGAATCTTCTATTACCACAGAAGGTCTTAAACAACAAATTCTAACTTTAAGAGGTAATCAAAGAATTGATAGTAGAACTGCTGATACTAGTGAAGAATTAGAATATTTAACTAAATATGCCATTGATATGACTGAATTAGCTAGAGAAGGTAAATTAGATCCAGTTATTGGTAGAGAAGAAGAAATTAGATCTACTATCAGAGTTTTAGCTAGAAGAATCAAATCTAATCCTTGTTTAATTGGTGAACCAGGTATTGGTAAAACTGCTATTATTGAAGGTGTTGCTCAAAGAGTTTTGGAAAATGATGTTCCAACTATTTTACAAGGTTGTAAACTATTTTCATTAGATTTAGCTGCTTTAACTGCTGGTGCTAAATATAAAGGTGATTTTGAAGAAAGATTAAAAGGTGTTTTAAAAGAAATTGAAAAATCCAAAATCTTAATTGTTTTGTTCATTGATGAAATTCATATGTTAATGGGTAATGGTAAAGATGATGCTGCCAATATTTTAAAACCAGCTTTATCAAGAGGTAACTTAAAAGTTATCGGTGCTACCACTAACAATGAATATAGAGCAATCGTTGAAAAAGATGGTGCTTTTGAAAGAAGATTCCAAAAAATTGATGTTAAAGAACCAACAGTTAGAGAAGCAGTTGCAATTTTAAGAGGTTTACAACAAAAATATGAGATCCATCATGGTGTTAGAATTCTAGACTCTGCTTTAGTTAGTGCTGCTCAATTAGCTAAAAGATATTTACCATACAGAAGATTACCAGATTCTGCTATTGATTTAGTTGATATATCTTGTGCTGGTGTCGCAGTTGCTCGTGATTCTAAACCAGAAGAACTTGACTCTAAAGAACGTCAATTACAATTGATTCAAGTTGAAATCAAAGCTTTGGAAAGAGATCAAGAAACAGACCCAACTACTAAAGAAAGATTACAACAAGCTAGACAAAAGGAAGCATCATTAGAGGAAGACTTAAAACCTTTAAGAGAGCAATATATGGAAGAACGTAAAGGTCATGAAGAATTAACTGCTGCTAAGAGAAAATTAGAAGATCTAGAAATTAAAGCTACTGATGCTGAACGTCGTAATGATACAAATACAGTTGCTGATTTAAGATACTTTGCAATCCCAGAAACTAAAGAAAGAATTAAACAATTAGAACAACAAGTTGCCGAAGAAGAATCAAGAGCAGGTGCTAATTCATTAATCCAAAATGTTGTTGATTCTGATACTATTGCTGAAACTGCCGCTAGATTAACAGGTATTCCAGTTAGTAAATTAACTGAAAGTGAAAATTCCAAATTAATTTCAATGGAAAAGGAATTATCTGAAGCTGTTGTTGGTCAAGGTGAAGCAGTTAAAGCTGTTTCTAATGCTATCAGATTATCAAGATCAGGTTTAGCTAACCCAAATCAACCTGCTTCTTTCTTATTCTTAGGTTTATCTGGTTCTGGTAAAACTGAATTGGCTAAGAAATTAGCTGGTTTCTTATTCAATGATGAACAAGCCATTATTAGAATTGATTGTTCTGAATTGATGGAGAAACATTCAGTTTCTAAATTATTAGGTACTACATCTGGTTATATTGGTTATGAAGAAGGTGGTTTGTTAACTAATCAATTACAAAGAAAACCATATTCAGTTGTTTTGTTTGATGAAGTTGAAAAAGCTGCACCTGAAGTTTTGACTGTGTTATTACAACTATTAGATGATGGTAGAATTACTTCAGGTCAAGGTAAGACCATTGATGCTTCTAATTCAATTGTTATCATGACATCAAATTTAGGTTCTCAATACATTGTTGCTAAACCAAAATCAAAAGTTTCAGATGAAACAAAAGAATTAGTTATGAGTTCAGTTAGAAGTCATTTCAGACCAGAATTTATTAACAGAATTTCATCAATTGTTGTTTTCAATAAATTATCAAGAAAGGCAATTCATAAGATTGTTTCAATTAGATTAAAAGAGATTGAAGATCGTTTCACTGCTAATGATAAGAATTACCATCTAGATGTTTCTGAAGAAGCAATCGATTATTTGGCTAAGAATGGTTATACTTCAGATATGGGTGCAAGACCATTGAATCATTTAATTCAAAGAGAAATCTTGAACAAATTAGCTATTTTAATCTTAAAAGGTCAAATCTTGGATAAAGAAACAATTCATGTCACTTTGAAGAATAATCATCTAGTTGTTGTTCCAAATCATGCTGATTCTATGGATGTTGATATTGAAGATGAACATTGGAGTGATATAGAAGATGAAGATGAAGACCTTGAAGGTGCTGCTCTTGATTAATTTTAAATAATTTAGTCCAATATTTTTTATTTTTGCTGTATATAGTTTAAAAACCAATTTAATATTATAAAATTTTTAAAGAGTTTTGATCGTATTTCTTACAGTAGTTCAAAGATAAAAAAGGTATCTTAATTCAGGGAATCAAACTAATCACCAGTATGGATTTTGAATTTCTTTTGACCTGCTTGTTCGACCCTTGCAGTAGCTTTCTTGAAAGCAGGTCTTCCTTGAACTTGATCTAACCATTTTTTAACATTGGGGAACTTAGAGATATCAACTTCTTGTAATCTTTCAGTATTCATGACAATATTAACTGGGAATTGTAATAAAATATCTGCTGCAGATAATTTATTTTGAACAAAGAATAAAGAACTAGGACCAGCTGATGCTGCATTTTTAGCTAGAGTTGATTCCAAAACTTTAAAATGAATGTTGATTTCGGAACCTGAATAACTTGATTGAATTGCTTGATTGTATCTATTAATGATACCTTTGATTAAAAATGGTGCCTTCTTATGAGCTGTATCCAAAACAGCAATAAATGTTAAAAATGGTTGAATTGAAGCTTCTGAAAAATAACTCAAGAAATCAATTTGCTCTTTAGCTTCCTCATTCTCTGGTTTTAATAAACCTTCGGTGGAGAAATGACTGATCAAGTAGTTGACAATATGGGCAGATTCTGCAAGAACAACGGGAGGTTTACCATCTTGGTAATCAATTTCGAGTAATGGTGATTTCCCAGTTGGATAAACTTTCTTTAAATCTTCATCAGCTCTTTTAAATTCATTTCTGTGATATAATTTCAAAACGTATGGGAGGTTCAATTCTTCCAACAACCACGCGATTCTGTGGGATCTTGAAGCCTCTAACCTGGTGTGAAGTGTTAGTTTGCCGTTCTTGATCCAGACCCAAGGACTTTAACTCACCAATGTAGAGTGATAATAGGAGAACTCATTTATTGAAATTTTATCTAGAAATAGAAAAGAAAAATGTCGAGAAATCAGCGAGTTTATATAATAAAAAATAAAGTTATGTGTCACTTTTTTTAAGGTTGCTTTTAATTATTTTTTGCCTCCGACAAATTGAATCCAACGAAAAAAAGTTTTTATAATGAGCTCTTAAAACTGGGACACCTCAATATCACTCCTTGAAATTCTACTGTAGATACTAGATGAAGTTTTAAACGATGATATCATTACTTTGTTCCAAATAGAGCAATTTAGAAAGGGTATCATATCAAGATTCTTTTTTTTAGTTGAAAACATATAAGCTTATAAATAAATCTATATAATTATTTATCAGCTAACATGGATTCTCTGAAAATTTTCCGATATTTCTATTCAACACGAACTCTCTAAAAATTCTATTTTTTCTAATTCATCTTTTGAAATTTTAATTCTTTCAAATTGATTCATAGTATCATCAATTTCAACGTTAAGTTTATCTGTGATACTTAATTTATTATCTTTAACATCACTTTCTTTCATTTGATTTGATATTGTTAATGATTCATCAATTAAAACTAGTTCAACTGAATTTGCAACATGATTTGATTCCAATGATTCCTTCAAAGATGGTAAAAATAAACTTAGTTCTTTTTCAACTATCGTTGAGTTCAGTAAAGGCTTTGTGACATTCAACGCATGAATTAAATATTCATTATAATTGATTAAATTGATTTTATATTTGTTGATCTTTGAAAATGTAAAATTATTATTTTTAGTATCAATTAAATATTCATAAATATCAAATATATCAGATTTGGAAACCCCTTCAACACAATTTTTAATCAAAATTGCATTATGTTTAACAGGTAAAGTAATCATTGACGGGGTTCCTGATCTTGTTGTATCATTTGATTTTCTTAAATTCTGATATAGTTTAACAGCTTCAGATAATCTCATTGATGGAGATCTTGAAGTAATTGTCTTTATTAATGAAATTGATCTATGTGGTTCAGGATCCTCAGCTTCTGCAGAAATTTCAAACGATTCAGCTAAATAGTATAGAAATTTTCTTTTTTCTCTAACCATTGGATTGAAATTATATCTTTTCGATGATGATTTCATGAATTTAACGAAAATTTCTTCAATGCTTAAACACCATTTTGGTTGTTGAATAGTAATTTTCATAACGTTTTCAATATCATAAGGGATATCTGAGATTGAAGAAGTGATATTATTATTACTATCAGTGATAGGACTTAAACCAAAAACATCTCTTAATGAATCCTCGCGTTGTTTCAAGACACATGAAACTTCACAATCCAATACATTACCTTCACAACTTGGATTTGAAGCATTAGCACCACATTTTAAATTTCTAACAATTGTACCACATTTACATTTAATTTGAACAATTGTATCACATTTTTTAATATCATTACAACGTGATGGGAAATGACATGTTGAATTATCAATATGAGAACAATTTGGTTTTTTCTTACCACAAATTTTAGGACATTTAACTGATTCACAAGGTCCAGAATGACAAGATCTTGTACATTGATGTAAACAAGGCAATTGTTTATTACATCTTTCAAGACAAAAAACATCAGTTTGGAAACACATTGCTTTGACTTTATTTTTCCCACAATTACACGTTTTTTCAACTGTTTTAGTACATTTTGAGCATTCAATTGAATCAGGATGGCAATCATGAGGCATTGGTTCATGACCACAAGAAGTTGGCCTGATACATTGATGATGACATTCAGGTAAGACAGTACCGCATCTAATTGGGGCTAAAACAACGGTTTTACCACAATTACAAACCAAATCATCGTTTGTTGATTCTAAACAAGTTGGACAAGCACCAGAATGACAAGTTAATTGACATCTATGACTATTATTACCACAACTTAGAGGTTTTAAACAGGTTTTCAAACAAATATGAGAAGCTTCTACTCCAAAAGCGGAATTTAATCTTGGATTATTATTTGATTGATCATCGGGTAAAGTCTTTGATTTCATTAATAATTTTCTTTCACGTTCTCTTTTTTGAGATGCTTTAAAATCAGAACAACAAATATTTTCACAATGATGACGACGACATGATAATAAAGCAAAACATTTGTTATTACAGATAGGTTTCAAATTTGATTGGTTGAATTTACAAGAAACTGTAAATTCATGTAATTGACATTGACATTTGGTTTTAACAACTTGATAACATGGATCACAGGGTCCGTCATGACAATTTGATAAACATTTATGACCACAAGGTAATAATTTATCACACTGCTTATCACAAGTTGGAATTGGGTCCAGACATGAATTTCTTGTTATATTTAAAGATTTTAATGAAGTTTTACCACAATGACAGTTTTTGATACGATCTGATGATAATGGACAATGTTTCATTGACAAGGAAGGTTTTTGACAGGGAATTAATTCATCATGAATATTACAATCATACATGATTTCTTTCCTTTTTTTGCATTTGTAAGTTCCAATCCATTCTAAGCCATTTTTCTTACAAATGATTGGTTTTGAAGAATAACATTTGATCTTATCTTTTGTATCACCACAATAACATGTAGCTTCGATAAAGACTTGACATTTACCACATAACCCATCATGACAAACTTTAGTACATCTGTGTACTTCACAAGGCATCAATTGGTCACAGGGATCTTGACAATGCCAACCTTTTTTATATGGAGTCATGACACAGGGCCATTGATTTTCATGATTACCACAACGACATTTCATAACGGGACCTAAAGAGTTACAAGCAGCATGAGGACCTGGATGGCAAGGTAAAGAGCAACGATGAACACAACCTTTCAGTTTAGCACCACAAGTTTGACCACAACTACCTGGATTAAGAACGTCAGTTGTTGGATCAATAACTTTACCACACCAACATTTATATTGAAATTTTGTCTTTCTATGGGTGCGATTACAAGAAGGACAGTGCCAATTGCCGTTAGCATCAGTGGAGGAGCCTTTAACAGACCAATGCGAGATACAGTCTAGATGGTATACTCTATGACAGGGTGAACAAGACCATAATGAGTCATCTGGAGTGATTTCACAGGTACAGACTAGACAAGTGTAGATACCCTGTTTGATTTCAGAGATGATGGTTTCAGTGATGTTTAGATCTTCTGGATTCTCTAACTCGTCGTATTCATCTTCATCTTCGTGAGGTCGATGGGATTCCAACTCCATTTCATGTAACAATATAACAGGTGAAAATATATTAGGTAGGTGGAAAATTCTACAGATTTGGATTAATTCGCGGTTCTTTTCTAGTATAAAAGGGAACAAGTTCCCCCATAAAAAAAGAACTCCATAGTGGGAAAGTAAAGGAAAATGAGAGCAAGTTTAATGAGAACAGCCGGGAATCTCAAGCGAGGAGCGTCGAGGGATCCATGGGCAAGACGGGAGGCGTGGAGGTACGAAGGAGCCTTTTCAACGAGATCAAAACTGATGAATTTGTGGCCTGGATTCACTTACGGGGTTGGTGCATTTGTGGTGTTTTGTATTGGTGAGAGGTTGTTGTCGAGTGGGAAGTCACATAATGACGAGCATTGAATATCACTGGATGTGCTGGTTTTATTTATTTTATTTATTTATTTATTTATTGAGCAATTGATCATTTAGTTATCTATTTACTACACTATGGTAGAGAGATGTTTGATAATCATCTGATCTTTCTCCCTCATTATCACCATTTTTATAGAAAGTCCTTATGATGGCCAGCATTAGCTTCCGAGAAATTCAATGGTTCTTTCTTTTCATAATCACTGGTTTTTTTCAATCTCCTTTTCCCTACTGTGTCATTGATCTAGGTAATTGAGCGGCCATGTGTTCTATTCTTTCAAGATAGCATAATCGTAGATATATCTAGTTTCATTCAACTTTTTGTGTCAAAGACAGTACAAAAGATTGAGGAGAAAATCATAGTCACTAGCGTAGAAATAAACGCAAGTTATTAACGAAGATGCAGAGATGAAGCTATTGCTGAAGAAGATAAAACATGATCAGTTACTGGACATACATACACTGTACACTGCATACACTACTGTGATAATATGCAGAAAGCTACTTCTCAAATTCAAATAATTTGTTAATCATATATCTGTCACAGTTTTGAAGTACATCGATCCGTTCTTCTTTCTGCAAAGTATCATCAATAACATTTGTTGATTCAAGTACTATATATACGGAATCTGCTCAGCTCAATGATTCAGCACTGGGCCCTGGCACCTCTCATTCTCAAGGCAGCTTCATCTTACAAGCATGGAATATTGGCAGTGATCACAAAAGTTCACAAAAAGAGGGTTTTTATACGCACTATCCTTGTGTCAAATTACAGATTGACCAATCAGATCTTCGGATAGAGCTTCCTAATTATAGAAATTCAACTCGAATTGCTCATGCATGGTCGATGCTTACGTGCAGCATTTCTGGAGCAACATTGCATATCCGAAGCAATTTGTCTTTTAACCTATTCAAGTAATTAACCACAACTATAAAAATTATGGCCGGTATATCGTTTGAGTGCTCTAAAACTCGTTATGCATTGACACTTTCGGTCTCGCAATAAAGGGAGAAGATAATATTATAGAATTGGACAGTAATAAATTGTATTATGGAGAGATCTTGAGCCTCTAACAAAACAATTTGGAGACCAGGTCATGAAGACTTAATTAAGGACTCGTGGGGCCAATGACCATGTCCGCCATCCAGACTCCACATGATGGTTCATGTCTCAAATCCTATATAGATGTAATTTGTGAATTAAAATTTAGCTTAAAAATATCTGTGATACCTGCATAAAAATCAAAAAAAAGGGCAGTCACTAGGGCAAAGCCGCAAATGGGCTTTTAAAATTTATAGTTGGTCCTGTTTTGAGATCCATATAAGTAACAGTGAAAGGATTCTGGACTCTGGAGGGTTCAACCATGGGGCCGTGATCTGGATTCTGTGTACTGTGATTGTAGATTTCCTATTAACCAATTCTAGTATATTTTCCTACGTTTTTGACTCTCGAGTGCATAATCTGGTACTTGTAAGTCTCAGAAGTCAGGTCTCAGGTCTTAAGCTTTTCAACTAGTGTAAATTATGTAAATTATAACAGAAAACTTCAAGGCAATATAACAAACAAAACAGATGAATTAGCTTCTTGAATTGAAGTACAATAACCAATTATCATTCGAATAAAGGGTTGAGAAGTAATCATGAGTCAAGAATTAGAGAGTAAAATATAAAAAAAATCATGTAGAAAGAGAGATTCATGGTATGTTTACATCTCACATTTGTTATACGAATTGAATTCAGAAATCCTGAGATGCATGTGCATTGTGTGATAATAAATTGTTAAAAGCTGAAGATTGCTATATATAGTCGATATGGTCTTATTACTTGCATGACAGTTTCAAATATAAAGTCAACAATATCTGTATTAAGAGTCAACCTTAACTAGAAGAGCTAACTCAATTGAAAAAAAAAATGAAAATCAATAATACAATCTTCGTCCTTTTATGGCTAACACTTAGCTCATTGGTAAATGCTGCAGGTGTTACTGTTCGTGGTTCCAGTGATAACAAAGGGAGATTGAAATGGCTTATTACCATTCCAAGTTCAATGGCTCCATGGAATTCTTTTAGTTTTCAGTTTGATTACTTATATGATCCTTATGATTTCACTGGCAAGGCGGAAATAGATGGAGTACCTGTAGAGGGATTCACGTTCAAATATAGTGGCGGTACAGTTTCAGGTGGCTCCAATGTTGTTAATACTTCTCCTGAAGTCGCTGCTGATCTGATTATTACAATCACAGCAAGATATGATCTTTACTATTTGAACACTGTATCATTTAACGGTAATGTTGAAGTCAATGGTGGAAGTACTTACTTTCAAACTTATGTTGTTATTGAAGACCCATATGGAAAACCTACCATTTCAGGTACCAGTGATAATGAAGGCGGATTGACTTGGAAACTTATTATTCCTGGAACACTTGTTCCATGGGAAGAGGTCAGTTTTGATTTTACAGGCAACAATATATTCAACTTAGGAGCTACAGCAGAATGTGAGGGAGTGGTTGTTCCAATAGACGTTGTTCAAGGTGAAGGTTCAATTTATGCCATCTCCCACTTTTCTAACACAGATGAGGCTGATGACTTAGTTATAACAATTACAGGTGAATATGATCGTCTAGAAAGTGAGACTGTCTTCACACTAGGTGGTCTAGTTAAGGTTAATGACATGAAATTCAATAATTTGAAAAAGGCTATAACTGTCATTCAATATGTTGCACCTGAACCCGAATCATCTTCTGATACGTCTTCTGAACCATCATCTGAACCATCTTCAGAAGCAACCTATGAACCGTCTTCTGAAATATCTTCTGAACCTGAACCATCATCTGAACCATCATCTGAACCAACATCTGAACCATCATCTGAACCAACATTTGAATCATCTTCTGAACCAGAACTGTCGTCTGAACCAACACTTGAACTATCTTCTGAGCCATCATCAGAGCCATCTTCTGAACCACCTTCTGAACCTGAACCATCATCTGAACCAACATTTGAATCATCTTCTGAACCAGAACTGTCGTCTGAACCAACACTTGAACTATCTTCTGAGCCATCATCAGAGCCATCTTCTGAACCACCTTCTGAACCTGAACCATCATCTGAACCAACATTTGAATCATCTTCTGAACCAGAACTGTCGTCTGAACCAACACTTGAACTATCTTCTGAGCCATCATCAGAGCCATCTTCTGGGCCATCTTCTGAAGTATCATCTGAAATATCTTCTGAACAAGAACTGTCATCTGAACCAACATCTGAACCATCTTCTGAACCATCTTCTGAGCCAGAACCAGAAACCCACACCTCAAAAACTTCTTTCGATGAATCTGATATCATCTCTTCAACTAAATTAGATACAAGTACAGTGTCATCTGATGAAGCTTCATCAACAGTGTCAGTATTGCCAACTATTCCAGTTATTGACGGAAGATTATCTAGTGATGGGGTTCCACTCTGGAACATCCTTGTCCCAGGTAATTTAGGACCATGGACTGAAGTAAGACTTTCCTTGGATAAAACAGGCCCATTTTATTTCACAAATGCCTCTTTTAGTTTGAATAATGAGACAACTTTACTAGAACCTGAATTCCTTGAAGTTACTACCAACTCTGTTACGATAATCACCAACGATGCTATTGATGTGAATGAAGTTCTTGTTTTTACAATACGCGGTGTTTTCAGCGAACCAGGTGTTGCTAATGTTGAAGGGCTTTTGCGTATTTCAACCCCAGATGATTCAAGGCTAGCCAAAAGAGCTGTCATTGAATTTCCGTTAAGATTTGCCATTGAATCTACTGATGAAACTGTTTTTGTTCCTTTATCATCGGACTCTTCTGTAGGATCAGAATCATCCACATCAGATTCATTTACATCAGAATTATCTTCATCGGATTCATTTACATCAGAAGTATCCTCATCAGAGTTATCTACTTCAGAATCATTCACATCAGTTTTGTCCTCATCAGTATTGTCCTCATCAGAATCATCCTTATCAGAATCATCCTTATCAGAACTATCCACCTCAGGATCATTCACCTCAGGGTTGTCAGAATCATCCACATCAGAATTATCCTCATCAGATTCATTCACCTCAGAATCTTCTACATCAGACTCTTCAAACATACAAAAGACTACTTCACAAGACGACTTATCACTTTTTACCCCAAGTTATTCATCAGTCCTTACTACTGTAACAACAACTTTCAGTGGTGTGGTCACTAAATACACTACTTATTGTTTTATTGATTATACGCTCACAACTGTTACCACTACTAAACATGGTATTGCTACAACATATACTACTTACTGTCCAGTTGAAACAGAGTCCAAACCTACTCCTGAAGGTGAGATTACAAAAGGTAATGTTATTACATCTGATATCCATGATTCTACTCTTACCAAAGTTACTCAAGATAAGACTCTTACAAAAAAAATCACTTCCACAAAGACTACCAATAAAGGGCATACACAAGGTGAAATAACTATTTATGATGTGATTGAAACTATTCAGGTCACTGAATATATCACTCCTACTACTCAAAATGGTGTTAGTACTTCAAACACTGGGTCAGGCTCTGGACATTCAGAATCAACTGGTGCTTCTATAATTTCTTTTGAAGGTGTCAGCAACAAATTAACTATTGGCTCTACCATCATCATATGCTTAATTGGATTGATATCAATTTGATTCTTCTCTGTACGCTTTTCATAATACACACTATTGGATTAAATTGATGAAAAAACTGTAAATAGTATAAAGGATTTCAACCAACAGCATGAGGGGATGTTTTCTGTTGAAACTTATTTCATTTTGAGCTCTGAATTTAATAAAAATACTCACAATTTTAAATTTAGAACCTGAAGCTATTATATTATCTATCAGTATATAGAAGGATTTATTGAATTCTTTATTCATATAAGTGTAACTATATCCTTTCCATTTTCTATTTCATTACATCTCAAGTATATATACAAGGGATCATACTATTATAATAATACATGAATATCTTTAAAAGGGGGACTATCTATTCCAACCATCAGCAACACCCCCAATTAGTAACAAGATCATTGAACAACTGCGAAACACCAGATGGAGATTTCAATGTAACTGTAGCGTGTAAAACAATCCTATCAATGAAATACTCATTAACGACCAACAAATCCTGATCTTAATCCAGGATCACCAAACAATTTATTGAGTTGATTGAGTTTCTTCAACTTCAACTTCATCAGACACATTATCTTGAGGGTTGACATTTTTAGATCTTAAAATTTCAGAAAGTTCAATGGCCTTTTCTCTCCAAGCATCAATAACTTCTTGTTCCTTTTCCACACCATGTTGTAAGGCACTTGTACCATAAACGGCACCAAACATTCTGTTTTCTTCTTCAGCTACTTGTTGTTCAATTTCTTGTTCCATTCTTACTCTGTAGAATTCAAATCTTGATTGGTCATAAGCTGATTCTAAAGTATATTTTTTGTCTTGATCATTGTTTAACAAATACAAAGTTCTCTGTATGACACTTTCACCGTCAAGAGGTTTTTTTATCTGTTTGATTGAGCTCCAATCGAATTGAGAAGTTTCATCTCCATTATTTTCTAGTAATATTTTTGGACGTGATAATTCCCATGGATGTTGTTCATAAAATAAAGATCTTAACTCATCTTCAACGAATGACAGTTTTTGTATTTTATAAATATCACGGCCTTTCTTCTGTGATGCTCTAGTTTTATATAATGGAGCATTAGGACTCTTTTGGATGGCCGAATTGTTTAATTTGAAAGATTGGTTTAATTTTAAGGCTTTTGGTTCTTTTAAAAATGATTTACTTGGAGGGTTTTGACCGACCACATGGAACCAAGCTGGCTGTTTGGATAATACTCCTGATTTCAGGTAGTGTGAGGTACGTTCCAGCACGTTGACTGCTCCTGTTTGAGGTTTCATTCTTGTGTGTCTTTCTGTGTGTTTTTAATGGAAAGTTCAAAAGTGAAAAATTTAAATTTTCAACGTTCAACGACTTTATCTTAGTAAGAGATTATGTAATAAAATAGTACTTACTACTTACTACTTACTACGATACTAGACACTAGAATACTAGAGAGAGTATAGAGTAGTCAATGGTTTCTTGCAATGTGTATTGAGAAGGATAAATAGATAAGTAATTTATATATAAGTTAATAAATAAATAAATAATAAATAAATAAATAAATAAATAAAAAGATCACACAACGATGTCTTTTATATAATCACCAGATAAAGCATTGATATCAATAGCCCTCCATGGTCTCATGTTATTGCTCAAAGCAACCCTGTCATATCTTGATTGCAAATTCTTACTCTCTTCTAATTCTGATCTGGATAGAATGCCTTCTTGTCTTGCAGCAGATTGAATAATCATTTCAAACATCTTACTATCATATTTAACAAACCCATTAATTTGAGATTTGTAAAGTTGTAAAAAATCTCCAAATCTTGAATCTTTCAACTTATTCGATTTTAAAACTTCAAATATCTTGAAGAAAACGTTATTTGGGATTCTAATGTTTTGAGACTTCAATTGATTCAACAATTTTAGTAGAATGATAGGATCAAATTTTGATAAATCTAGATAATAATGAATCAAGTGGTAATAAGTCTCATAGATTGGAGTTAGTGGGAAGACTAACCGAGTACCAGATTGTAAATTTAATGAATCTAAAGAGATTAATTCGTTGATATATTTTCTGCTTGAATGTTTCAAATTAAATTTCAAATCAGTTTTGAAATCAACTAAAAATGGATGATTTGAAGAGTTGTTTAATTCTTTCAACTTATTAATTATCTTGAAAACCATTTCAATCTCATTATTTTTGATTAAAGAAGCAAGACAAATATTAATCATCACAATGTCGATAATAATACCTTGATCTGCCATCAACTGTAACGTTTTGACCATTGATTCCGGATCGTTCTGAATATGGGCATGGTGCAAAAGTAATTCAAAGGATATTCTATTTGGTTTGACGTTAAACAGTAGAATATCTTTCATAAGAATTGATAATAATTTCTCATTTCGATCAGTTATGGCTTTCTTTAAGAAGATATTCATTGTGGAAACATCAACGTGATTGGAAGTGTTCATTCTTGATCTTGTAGTTTGGAAATATTTGGCAATTTGATAGTTTTGTTTCTTGAAATGACTCAAACTTAAGAATATCGATGCATTTTCCTCTTTCCATGATACGTTCAGTTTAGAGTCCCTCATATCGTTGATTAAAACGCAGAAGTTCTTAGCAATGTGAGTAGTGGACTCATTTGCTGACACTTTCATGTACTGAGAGATCATGTGTTCCAAATGTTGTGAATTGATGTGTAAAGGTTGTGGAGCTGGTAAGTCTTTATAAGCAGTGAAGAGTGATCTGAAGTTGACAATGTCGTCCACCGGGTACAGTTGTTTCAGAAAGTTGAGATAAACGCCTTTAGAGACCCTTTTCACTCTTCTCTCCGTCAGGGATCTCTGTCTGATTGCCTCGTTCTGATTCAATGTGATTGGTAAGTTGAGTCTCGTATCGTGGAGCACTGTGCCGAATGAGGCCTTCAGTTTGTGGTAATTTGGGTAGAGAGGCTTGGAGGACACGAGCTGCCAGACGTGTCTAGACAACTGTGACATGATACTTGTTAGGCAGATCCACTAAGAGTCTATAGTCCCCTAGGAACAATCAATTGCATCTTTGTGGGGGACGTTACCTTGATGGTTCATGACTAATCCACCACGTAAGCAGATCTCTTCTCTCTTCTCTTTTCTCTCTTCTCTTTTCTCTCTTCTCTCTTCTCTCTATATTTCTCACCAGATCCACAGAGAATGAAGGCTATCCACAGATCAATAGACCACTCCACGATGGACTCGCACAGCTCTTCTAACCAGCTCATCAGAAACTCCAGGCCCGCAAGAGCCGTTTTAAGTGACACTGGTATCTTAGTCAAAGATCAAGCTAATGCCGTTAACTTCTATCAACATGAAAACGCCTCTTTAGTCAGTTGCATCAGTTGCCAAACTACAGGAACCTCACAGACTCCCCTCAAAAGCATCCCGTTTCCAGATGTCCTCAGTGCCAGATACGTTGATGAAGGTCATGAAGAATCTTTAACTCCTATAGTGGAAGTAGTCTTTGCTAAACGAAAGAACTCTCATCTAGTACCCACTTCGGTCGTATTAGAGATTGATGATTTGGGCCATGAAGATATAGTGGAGGATATTTATAAGAGCAGTTACAGGGACACGACACCGAATAAGTCGATGTTGGTATTAATCAATCCAAATGGTGGGAAAGGTAAAGCCATGAAAATGTTTATCAAAAAGGCACAACCCATCTTAACAGCAGCTGGTGTTAAACTAGAGATCAAAAAGACAGAGTATTCAAAACATGCAACAGATATTGCCAGAGATTTAGATATCAATAAATACGATTGTATCGTATGTGCATCTGGAGATGGTGTCCCATATGAAGTCATAAATGGGTTTTATCTAAGACAAGATAGAGCAGATGCATTCAATAAGATAAGTATCTCTCAGATCCCTTGTGGATCAGGTAATGCCATGTCTGAATCTTGTTTAGGTACTGGAGATCCATCATTCGCAGCATTAGAAATAATTAAAGCTCAAGAAGTTAACATTGATCTGATGGCAGTGACACAAGAAAATATCACCACGCTTTCATTCTTAAGTCAAACTTTTGGTGTTATTGCTGATTCTGATATCGGTACTGAATTTTTAAGATTTTTAGGTGCTATTAGATTTGAT